>CAUYQV010034310.1:0-21903 GCA_963574575.1 Galagoides demidoff | reverse complement strand
TAACTGAGAAAATGACATGAAGGCTGTGTTGATCAGTTTGATGGAAGTATTTCAGATTGCATGTGAAAACCCCACACTGTACCCCAGAAGTGTATTAATGTACATAGTTATCATTCAATAAAAAAATTTAAAAAAAAATTTTTCCTTCAAGGACATGAACTGACCCTTTGTCCTTTGTTCTTTCCAATGCCTTGGATCCACACTTACTCACTGGAAAGGGAAAGGTATTTATTATCGCTACCTACATACAGAGATGGGACCAAATGACCAAAATACAGACCACTGTCCTCTCTACAGCAAGCATATAGATGATCACTCAATTGTCTAACACCAAAGAAGAGATAATAAAAGACTCAAAATTACAGGCACTGCTTTTTCTTTCAGGGCTCAAGATGCAAGATGCTTTTATCATAAGGACATTTGCACTAGACTGTTTATTGTAGCTCAATTTACAATCGCCAAAACGTACAAATGGCCTAAATGCCCACTGACCCAGGAATGGATCCACCAGTTGTGGTGTATGTATACCATGGAATACTATTCAGCCATTAAAAAAAGATGGAGACGTTACATCTTTTGTATTAAACTGGATGGAAGTGAAACACATTATTCTTAGTAAAGCATCTGAAGAATGGAGAAGCAAGAATCCTATGTACTCAATTATGATATGAGAAAAATTGATGACTTAGTACACAGTGGGCAGTGGGGCAAGAGCAGTGCTGAGGAGGGAATGAGGGAAGGAGGGTCACGCCATGTGACACACCTCTTGGGGATGAGTCACAATTATAAGAGGGACTCTAGCTAACAAATACAATCAGTATAACCTGGTTCTTCGTAACCTCAATGAATCCTCAACAACAAAAAAAATAAAAAGATGCTTTGGCTAAAATGAATTTTCACTATTTCTTGTTGCTTCACTTTGCAAGATTTTGGAGTCACCATGCCTGTGGCTTTACTTCAATGTTTGATCTGATATTTCCTCTGCTGCCACTTATGACATTTTGGTTCTGTGTTTAGTTCTTGAAATAATCTATCTTTCTCACATATGGTGATTTGTGATACAATTGATACAACCTCAGGCTTGAATCTGTTATAAATACACGTAACAATCTCCTAAAACAACACCCCTGGGATTATGCCTGGTTTCATCTACTTTCCCACCTTTTTTTATTCTCCTTGATCCCATTTCCTCATTCTTAAGTCATATTTTAATAATATTAGGGTTATGGCTTGGCGCCTGTAGCTCAGTGGCTAGGGCACCAACCACATACAACAGAGCTAGTGGGTTCGAATCCAGCCCAGGTCTGCCAAACAACAATGACAACTACAATCAAAAAATGGCCGGGCATTGTGTCAGGCATCTATAGTTCCAGCTACTTGGAAGGCTGAGGCATGATAATTACTTAAACCCAGGAGTTGGAGGTTGCTGTGAACTGTGACACCATGGCACTCTACCCAGGGCGACAGCTTGAGACTCTGTCTCAAAAAAAAAAAATAGTATTATGGTTATGTTTAAGAAAAACTTAGAGATGCATATTGAAGGATATGCAGGTAAATTATATGACATTCAGAATTTGGTATAAAATCATCATGTGGTAGATTGCTACACAATGGTGTGAAAGCAGCCATCAACAGGTACATGAATGAGCACAGCTGTGTTCCGTAGAACTTGCTTTATGGTTTTTAATTTTGTGTAATTTTTACATGCCACAAAATTTCTTTTTTTCAACCATTTAAAAATATAAAAACCATTCTTAGCTCATGGACTACACAAAAATACATGGCAGGTTGAATCTGACTCATGGGCCATACTCCTGCTATAGTAGGAGTGGCCCAAAGATACTGTGTCTACTCACCCTCCCCAGCTATATCCTCAAAAAGTCCCCATCATTGTTCCCTATAATAGTTTTCTATTGCTCCTGTAACAAATTACCACCAATTCAGTGGATGAAAACAACACGAGTTTATTCTGTGGTAGTGCTGGTGATCAGAAGTTGAACATGAGTTTTAGGGGGTTGAAATCAAGGTGTCAACAGGCCTGGCTCATCCTGAAGACTCTAGGGCTTCTTTCTTCTTCCAAAAGCTGCTGACATTTGTGGCTGAATCACTCCAGTTTCTACTCTGCTGTCACTTTCTTGCCTCTCTCTTTTACTTACAAAGTTTCTTGAGATTATATTGGACCTACTGGATAATCCAAAACAATCTCCCCATCTCAAAATCCAAAATTTAATCACATGTGCAAAGTTCCCTTTGTCATGTGAAGTAACATTCACAAGTTCCTGCAATTAGGATGTCTTAGACATCTTTGGGGGCTGTTACTAAGCCAACCACACTCCCATTCAGACTTTCAGGGTCAATGTATGCAGGAGAAGGTGTCACCACTTAGCATGAGACCTTATGCCCACAAATTTGATTTGCCTTCCCTCTCCTTTTTGCCTCCTATAAAAGACCTCCTTCCCCCATATCACAAAGGGGAAGTTGAGGTCAATATTTTCCCAACTTCACCCCTCTAACCCCATTCTATGAACCATGACATTAAATCAGACACTGCTCCAGTTAGTGATGTAAATGAAAACAACTCCTGCATCTTAGAACCCTCCCAATTCTGGCCCTGTTTTCCTCTGAGTTATTTTTAAAATTACACAAATTCTTCTCAAAGGCACACTAGAAATTTTCTTTCAGCTTCTTATCTATGCACAGCACAGACAATTGCATTATACCTAAGAGAATTAATGTGATTTAATTATATTATATTTGGGGGTAGTTTAATATCAGACTTCTTTTGTATAAGAAATTATTTCTTGGTGGAGTTAAACTCAGTTATTATACCCATTCTTTATTCATTAAACTCATTAAGATCAGTGGGAATTGCTTATAAATAACTATACTATTGATTTGAAATATAGCAGATAAGTAAGGATATTCTCAGAATATAGGAGAGCATAATGCTTCTTAGTTACTTTCTTAGGAGTTCATATATTGATAACATGTGTCGCATACATTTGCAAGAATAGACAGGCATCATTTAAAAGTTCCTGCTCTCTCTTTACAAAGAGAAAACGGATATAAATAGACTATTATCTTTCTCAAGAATCTGTTAAAAGGTGTTAAAGCCAGGGCCACTACCTGTGTTTATATAGAATACTCACCAGAGATGCTGGTGTGGATGTGGAGAAAAGGGAACACTTCTACACTGCTGGTGGGAATGCAAACTAGGAATCTAAAAATAGACCTGCCATTGGATCCTACAATTCCTGTACTAGATATATATCCAGAAGATCAAAAATCACATTATAACAAAGATATTTGTACCAGAATGTTTATTGCAGCCCAATTCATAACTGCTAAGTCATGGAAGAAGCCCAAGGGCCCATCAAGCCACAGATGAATTAATAAATTGTGGTATATGTACACCATGGAATATTATGCAGCCTTAAAGAAAGATGGAGACTTTACCTCTTACATGTTTACATGGATGGAGCTGGAACATATTCTTCTTAGAAGTATCTCAACAACAGAAGAAAAAGTATCCAATGTATTCAGCCCTACTATGAAACCAATTTATAGCTTTTGTATGAAAGCTATAATCCAATTATAGCTCAAGAAGAAGAGGAAAGGGGAGGAGGGAGGATGTGTCGATGGAGGGTAATTCGTGAGACCACACCTATGGTGCATCTTACAAAGGT
Source organism: Galagoides demidoff (assembly GCA_963574575.1). Lineage (NCBI taxonomy): Eukaryota > Metazoa > Chordata > Mammalia > Primates > Galagidae > Galagoides > Galagoides demidoff. The sequence goes on along the minus strand of CAUYQV010034310.1, from coordinate 18,217 downwards.
ACATGTGAAATTTACTAGGTGTAGAATACAAATGCCTTAACACAATAATTAAGAAAATGCCGTGTAGGCTATGTTAACCAGTTTGATGAAAATATTTCAAATTGTATGTAAAACCAGCACATTGTACCCCATGATTACATTAATGTACACAGCTATGATTTAATAAATAAATAAATAAAATCCTAAAAAAAAAAAGGAATGAAAAAGGGGAAATAACAAGAGATAAAACAGAGATGTAAGAGATTATTTCTGACTACTATAAGAAACTCTATGGCCAGAAATTTAACAAAGTGGAGAAAATGGATCAGTACCTAGAATCATTCCATCTCCCTAGACTTAACCAGGAAGAAATAGATCTCTTCAAAAGACCAATATCAAGCACTGAGATTGCAGAAACGATAAAACATTCAACAACAACAACAAAAAAGCCCTGAACCAGATGGCTTTACACCAGAATTCAATTAAACTTTCAAAGATGAGCTTGTACTTATGCTGCAGAGCCTATTTCAAAATATTGAGAAGGAAGGAAACTTCCCCAACACGTTTTATGAAGCAAATATCATGCTGATACCAAAACCAAGAAAGGACCCAACTTGAAAGGAGAACTATAGACCAATTTCACTAATAAATATTGATGCAAAAACACTCAATAAAATATTAGCCAATAGATTACAGCTATACATTAAAAAATTATACATCATGATCAAGTAGACTTCATACCAGGGATGCGAGGCTGGTTTAATATACTCAAAACCATAACTATAATTCACCATATTAAAAGAAGTGAAACCGAAGACCATATGATCTGTTCAATAGATGCAGAAAAAGCATTTGATAAAATTCGGCATCCTTTTCTAACAAAAACACTTAAGAATATAGGTATAGGTGGCATATTTCATAAAATGATTGAAGCCATCTACAATAAACCCACAGCTAATATTATACTGAATGAAGTAAAACTGAAAGCTTTTCCCCCTAGAACAGGAATGAGATCAGTATGTCCTCTATCACCACTACTATTCAACATAGATCTCGAATTTCAAGCTAAGGCAATCAGGCAAGAGGAAGATATAAAGGCCATCTAAATGGGGGCAGAGGAGGTTAAACTCTTGCTCTTTGCCAACAATGTGATCTTATACTTAGAGAAATCCAGAGTCTCAACCACAAGACTCTTGGAAGTGATCGAGTAATACAATAACATTTCAGGGTATGAAATCAGTGTTCACATATCAATAGTCTTTGTAAATGCCAATAACGGCTAAGTTGAGAAGCTAATCAAATATACAACTCTCTTCATAGTAGTTTCAAAGAAAATGAAATACCCAGAAACATACCTAACAAAAGAGGTGAAGGACTTCTACAAAGAGAATTATGAAACCCTAAGAAAGAAATAGCAGAAGATATTAACCAATGGAAGAACATACCAGCTCTTGGCTGGGAAGAATAAACTTTGTTAAAATGTTTATACTACCCAAAGAAATCTATGGATTTAATTCAATCCCCATTAAAATACCAACATCATACTTTGAAGAACTGGAAAAATAGTTCTTTGTTTTGTATGAAACCAGAAAAAACCTGCATAGCCAAGGCAGACTTTAGGTTGTATTACAAGTCCACAGTGATCAAAACAGCATAGTATTGGCACAAAACTAGAGACATAGATATATGGAACCAAATAGAAAACCAAGAGATGAAACTAGTTTCTAGTTGACAAATGGTCTTTGATAAACCAAACAGAAGCATATACTAGGGAAGAATCCCTAGTCAATAAATGTTGCTTGGAGAACTGGGTAACCACATGTAAAAACTGAAATTCGACCTGCACCTTTCACCACTTACAAAAATTGACTAAAAATGGATAAAAGATTTAAATCTAGGACATGAAACAATAAAAGTCCTAGAAGAAAGTGTGGGGAAAACTCTTGAGGATGTCAGCCTGGGGAAAGATTTTATGAAGAAGACTTCAGCAGCAATTGCAACAACAAAATAAAGAAATGGGAGTTAATTAGACTGAAAAGCTTTTGCATAGCTAAGGGCACAGCAGTTAAAGCAAATATACAACCTTCAGAATGGGAAAAGATATTTGCGTATTATAAATTTGACAAAGGCTTGGTAACTAGGATCTCTAGAGAACTCAAATTAATCAACAAAAAAGAGCAAACAATCCCGTCTATCACTGAGCAAGAGACATGCACCGAACCTTCTCTGAGAAAGACAGAGAAATGGCTAACAAACATATGAAAAAATGCTCATCATTCCTGATCATCAGGGAAATGTAAATCAAAACCACCCTGAGATATCATTTAACCCCAGCGAAAATAGCCCACCTTGCAAAGTCCCAGAGTTGCAGATGCTTGCACGGCCTTTATAGCCTCCTCTTGCCTGATTGTATTAGCTAGAAATTCTAGATCTATGTTGAATAGTAGTGGTGATAGAGGACATACTTATCTCACTCCTGTTCTAGTGGGAGAGAGGAGGACACTTGTACACTGTTGGTGGGACTGCAAACTAATACAGCTTTTTTGGAAAGAAGTATGAAGAGTCATCATAGAACTTAAATTTGACCTCCCATTTGACCCCATAATCCCACCACTAGGAATCTACCCAGAAGAAAAAAAAAAAACTCATTGTACATAAAGATATTTGCACTAGGCTCGGCGCCTGTGGCTCAATCGGCTAAGGCGCCAGCCACATACACCCAAGGTGACGGGTTCAAATCCCCAGCCCGGGCCCGCCAAACAACAATGATGGCTGCAACCAAGAAATGGCCAGGTGTTGTGGCAGGCGCCTATGGTCCCAGCTACTTGGGAGGCGGAGGCAGGAGACTCGCTTGAGCCCAGGAGTTGGAGGTTGCTATGAGCTGTGATGCCATGGCACTCTACCCAGGGGGGATAGCTTGAGGCTCTGTCTCAAAACAAAAAAAAAAAAAAGAAGTTCCAGGCTCCCACCCACCTTCTAGGACTGTTCAATGTTCTTTCTGAGGTACCAGAGCTGGTCACAGGTTCCTCCCCAAAATACTGCAGCCCATTTCTCCTGGCAGTGCCACCTACTGATAGGGAGGTTAAGTTAGCACAGGCCTTTCCAGAGCTTTTACTGATTAAATTGTACAGGTTAAGATAGATTCTCACCCACAAGTGACACTGTGTCAGAGGTTAAACTGGACATGTCAATACAACCTACAGAATTGGAAGAAATTTGCAATCTGTATGTCCAATGAAGGGCTAATAATAATCTGCAAAGGGGGAGGGGAGAACATATGTATGGCAGAAGGAGGAGGGCATGAGGCGGGATCTCACCGAATGTGCACATTGTGAGAGTATATAACATGCCCTCTGGGTGAGGGGTTCTTCTACAGATAGAACCTTACCTTGGAAGCGAACAATGTAACCTAAAAATTGTACCCTCATATTAATTTGAATTAAAAAAAAAATCTACAAAGAACTCAAGCAAATCAGCAAGAAAAAAACCTGACCAAAAAGTGGGCAAAAGACATAACCAGAAGACTTGCAACAGAAGAAAGACAGACGAATGGCCAACAGACATATGAAAAAGGCTTATGCCGCTAATCAGGGAAATGCAAATTAAAACCACAATGTGATGTTACCTGCTCTGTCAGAATGGCTTTATTTAAAAGTCCAAGAACAACAGATGCAGAGAGAAAGGAACACTTATAAACTGTTGGTGGGACAGCAAATGAGTATAACCTCTGAAAAACAGTACAAAGATACCTCAAAAACTAAAAGTAAAAATACCATTTGATCCAGAAATCCCACTAGTGGGTAGTTTCCCAAGGGAAAATAAATCATTTTATCAAAAAAGCATCTGCACTCAAATGTTTATTACAGCACAACTCACAATTGTAAAGAAGTGGAATCAACTTAAGTGGCCATTAATTCAAGACTGTGTTAACAAAATGTGGTATATGTGTGCCAAGGAATACTACTCAGCATAAAGAAGGATGACTGAATGTCTCTGCAACAATTTGAATAAATTAGAGACCTAGTTCATTATCCTAAGTGAAGTATCAACAGGATGGAAAAACAAATACCACATGTATTCACCACTAAATTGGAACTGATGAGCACAAAGGGAAGTATGTGGAGTGAGAAGTAAAACTCAGCAGAAGGGGATGGGTGAAAACCTACCTTATGGGTATAAGGGAACACTATTTGGGCGACAGGCACAGTTATAACCATGACTCAAGCATTATTAAAACAGTCTATGTAACCAAAAATACTTGCAATACTTTGAAATATAAGTGAATAAATGAAACAAACCAAAAAAAGAAAGTACCCATTAGAGTTAATGATTTGAGGCATTAGTGCTATGTATGTAGTAGATGCTAGATAGGTAAGAAGTGACAGAAGGTAAGAAAATTGAGACAGTAAATACAGACATCAGCTCCTGAGAAGGGCCACTTTTAAAAAGAGAATAGGATAGTAGATGGAGTGGAGGTTTGTTTTAAAATGAGAGAAATCTAGACATATTTAAAAATTGGTGAGATAAAGTTGATGACAAAGGAGAAAGAAGATAATTGAGGATGGTAAAGACAGGGAGAAGGAGCGAGGTTGGAGATAGGCCATGGTCTAGAACTCTGAAATCCCCACCTCTATTTCACAGAAGCTCCCCTTTTATCTGTTTAACACACTGGGGTTGTGAGATTTCACTGAAATAATTCAGCTGCAAGGAAAAATTATAAATCATGATCAAGGAAATGCACAAATATACATACATGCTTTAAAACATGCTTACCGGGTAATGGCACTGAAAAGTCCACGGATGCGTGCTTTATGTCGAGCTACAAACGCTTCAGTAAAAATTACTCCTCTGTTATCAAGATCAATGTGTCCATTGATAATCTTACCAAGTCGGTGAGTTAGTGCCTGAAGGCAAAGATGTAAATTTTTATTAATGTGCAAAGACAAAACCATACATATTCACAGTAAGACTCAAGTCATGCTATATCCTGAGCTATCGATGACATGACTGAGAAATTTCAACAAGCATAGATAATCTAGAAAACATCATTATCTCATAGCAGAGCCCAGAAATGAGTTTGTTTATATGTTAAAAGGCTTAACTACCATTAGTCCTTGCTAATAAGAGCTACTTCTAATGTAAAATATAAATGATTGCTAACCAAGACATATATATGGGTCTTGGAGAAGACCTTCTCTGGAGACTCTAAGACTAACAGAGAGGAATAAATGTTCTTTCAAGATTCTCTAATGTAGGGAAACATAAGACCTGAAAAGTTCTCTCTTCTGATGCAAATATTAACAAGTTATCTCAGACCATAGGATCTAGAATGGCAGATGATCTAGTTTCTTGGCAACCTGCTTTCAAACTTGAGAGTACTTCTCCACAGGCGTACTACGATTCAGGTCAGCTGCATCTGAAATAGATCTGGACATATTTTACATCTGAAGATAAGTTAAATCTAATCTATCAGCTCAGCTGATACTTGGATAACCTAGAAATAGTCTTCTAAACTTAATGAAGTTTTAGAATACTGCCTATGATATTGAGAAAAACTAGAACTGAAAAATATTAAGAAACTGTATGTTTCCACGATGTATTCAGAAAGAGTTTTATAAGAAATCATTTGGCTCTAATCTGGTACTTTAAGAAAGTATCTTTTAAAGTATATCTTCAACCTGTGATTAGTACATATTAATATTTGCTTATATAAAACAGGCTCCTGGAATGTTACATAAAACAAATCTGTGCTCTAAAGGGCATTTTAAAAGCAATTAGGGAAAGTCTTTTAATATGGGTTAATCTTGTTACATTATAAATTAATCTCCTACAATTATGGTTTGGTAAGCTTTTTAAGGTGAATTTTCTTAAGTAATATATACTTATAAAGAGATATGGATTTTCCCTTGTTTCAAAGCAAAACTATCATTTATTGAGGGCTTCCACTCATTGTGACAGACATTTCACCAGATATACCTCATTGATAGAGACAGGCATTTCACAGGTAGGCAAACTGACACATAAAAGAGATAAAATAATTTTCCTAATGTCAAATAAATAAGGAGTTGTATAGAGAGGATTCAAATTAAGATCTGTTTAACTTTAAAGCTTATAACCTTTCCAATGGACCTCTATGATTCTAAAATGTCAAGCTACATTAAAAAAAAAAAAAGAATAAAAAAACAAGGAAATAGCCTCTATTTTCAGGTAGCATTATTATTACACATTAAAACAAGATATTTGAGTATTGACATAGTACCTAAAGTTAAGAGAATATGTGAGATTCCTTGGTTCTTTTTCCTATCACATTAACAGTTTAAAGGAAAAAAAGATTCTATCAAAAGATGCCGGCACTAGTGACATTTTGAGCAAGAAAATTCTTTGTTAATGTGAATGTCCTATGCATTGTGGATGTTCTGTAGCATCCCTGACCTTTAGCCACAAGAAGCCAGGAGTACCGGCTCTACATTATAATCTTCATCAGTTCTTTCTTAAAATATAACAGGGCACCCAGAACTGTAGATATCTTGGTTAGTTTCCATACAACTAAAATCAAAAGCATTACATGAATTCATGTACTTATGTTATACTTACTATTCCATCAAGACAGCCCTAGAACTTAGTCTGTTAATTGCTTTTAGAATGTCTATCAGTTCAGGAAGGTAATTGTTTTTGAACAGTCTCCTCAGGTACAGGAAGTACCTCCAAATACATCACTACAACATATATCAAATCAGATACCTGCAATAAATCGATGGTGAGAAAAGTCTGGTTTTTCTCTCCTTTTAAAATTCCTTGTCAAAAAGGACACAATATACTATCAAGGAAAAATACCTGTGTCAGAAAGTTTCCAGGAAGATCATAGGTTTTACACAGCTCTGATATGGTTACTTGACCACTTTCTTGCAATTTATCATTTACCTCTTCTGCTAACCGATCTAAATAGTTCCTAATAGTGAAAAAAAGAAAAGAGTGAAAAAAATAAATTAGGAATAATTTTTTTCTTATTTTTTATGTTTAATTTCTGTTGATATAAGGTATGTCTCAAAAAAAAAACCAAAGCGCTCCTAAACACTGTACTTACTCATCTATCAGTTGTCCCAACACTAGCTGAACATGCTTTTCAGATTTAACAATGTCACTAATTCTGTTTTCAATATGAGTTAGGTCCACATTAATTACCTGGAAAATAAACACAAATTCTATGTATTGTTTTTTAAGTTTGAAATTATACATTTAGAATTTTATTTTTTTAAGAAATTATTCTTGAATTTTGAATTGATTGGAAATGTTGTAAAGAGCCTTGGTCAAATAAAAAATTAAAGGCTTATGGTCTATTTGCTTTTAGTTCTGAAGACTTGTATTTTCACTAGTTTACATTTAGCAATAAATTACATATTCATATAATGGCCACCATTTCAGAAAAAATAACCATCTTTTTGTATATAGCATACCTTGACAAAGACATGTGCAATTAAAATTTTTGAAAATATCCTCAACCCTTTTTTATAGTTCTTTCTTCCACATACAAAAAACATGTAAACATGAAACTCTAATGATCTATTTCTCCAAATTATATAAATACCATGATTATATAAAGTGGTAACTGTGAATTTATTTGTAAGGGAATAAAGAATAAGCAAGTCAACTGAGAAAGAAGAATTTATCATTTCAGTATATCAGAACTTATTCAATTTATTCAATGTATCAGTGAAGACATAACTATTTCTTCAGAAACATCATACAAAATACAGTACCAGTATTAATAAATAATTTTTAAGCCACTAAACAAATTTATGGTCTCAAAAAATTGAGAAATCAAAGCAACAATTTGTAAATTTAAAATTTACCTGTTGTAGATCAACAATGTTTACTCGACCTTTAAAGAAAAGATATTTATTTATTTTAAATACCTGTAAGTGCACACCAACCCTAAACTATGAATTCTAATAGATTTAAGTTTTGGACAAAGTCCTTTTATACAGAGCATAGAGCCACAATAATTATTGTTTTCAAATACAAACCATTAACTGAGTAACTGCTTCATGGCTGAAGCAACAGGCAATAATTTATTTTCAAAGTCCTTCTCCTATTTCCCATCAGGCTAATTATCAGCATCGAAGTTATTTCCCCTCCATCAGGCCAATTATGAGCTGCAACTGATGCATAAGTTGGCTAGATCTATGGAGGGTATTCATTTCCCTTCACAACTGAGAATTTATCTATTGTGGCCAGAGATACTGACAACTAAATTAAGATAAACTTTTTTCAATTACTTGAAATTAAAAGGGAAGCTTCTACCTATAAGCAAAAGAAAATCAGTTAAACATTTCAAATTACAGCTCAGATTTTATTAGTATTGTGCAAGAAGATTAAAAAAAAAAAGGCAAACACCAAGGTTATACTCCCATAACATTTAATTAAAAATTGTTTTCATAGTTGCTTCTATTAGTGTTCAAATTTGCTCAGTTTGTTCAAATTTTAAAAGGACAAAGGGAAAAACTTTGTTGTTTGCTTGTACTAGCACTTCATACAATATGATGGTTGTAACACCATATTGAATTGTGTTACCTACTTTTCAAATATTTAAAACTACTTTTTAAAAAGCATGGTTATACAAACTTCATTAAAAAAAAAAAAACTCTGTTCCCTTTTCACAATTACCACCTGATAACAGGGAGCTGAGTACTTTCCCTGAGTCATGCAGTAAGTTAATGAATTGTGAAAATAATTACTTCACATATAGTACACATAACTCAAAATGATAAAAAATGCTATTTTGTAAAGTGATAATATCACTTGCATTTATCAATAATTATATAACCATGTTTGCATGAGCCTAGTAAAAATCTTAATGCAGATTATCAAGTTAACAATGAAAAGGATGTCTTATAACCTCCAAATAATTTTTACTTAGTTATGGTTTTAAGGTATACGGTTTTCTTTTTGTTTTTCTTTTTATTTTATTTTTTTTCTGCTTCTAAAAATGCAAGAAAGAAACACTAAAGAATCACTTACCACCACGGACATGTAGCTCGTCTCTCATTTCTTTACTAATTTGGGCTGGAGTAATATATTCCTTTCCATCGAGTGTGTGAACTACTTCTAGCTGTTTCTGAGCAATCAATTTATTCACAATCTCAATGCAGTTCCGCTCTGACAATCTAAGTGGGGGAAAAGTTTTTAAAGTGTATTTCATATCCCTGTGCTCAATAAAATTGACACAATTTATGAAAACAGGCTTTAAAAAAGTTTACATAAAGAATCACTAGCTTCTACATTACAAAATCTATATCTTTGGTTAGTATAACAATATTGACTAAGTTAAAAATCTCTTGAGTAATCAGGTTTACATATACTTAAACCATTTACATAATTGGTATACATCACTCAATTAGGTGATGCTTCCAATCTTCTAATCCGAACAGAAAACTGAGGACATATTATTTAGATAGGAAAAAGAAAAAACTTGCCCTACTTTCATTTCAATTCCCAGTTTACTCAAATTTTTCTTTTAAATTAAGTGCATCATTGCCTCACACATACACTTAGTCTGCAAGCAGGGAGGCAGGGGTCTGGCCTAGCAAAATCATAACTACTACTGTTTGTTACCCACGCGTTTACTGTACCCTAGTTTGCTGTCATTGCTACAAAATACAACATCAAGGGACTGCTGTCTTCAGGCCCAAAAGGAATAAAAACTCTCAGGTAAGAAAGTCAACCGGTAAAAAAAGATTCCGTTAGCATTATATGCGTTCTATAATATGAAAAAGCAGATTCAGGGTCCTCCGGACACATCCCTCAAAGGTTAGTGACCCGCAGCCCTAAAAATGACAGATGCCGTCACAGTCTGTTATGGAAGACGAAAAGGAAAACAATTTTAAAGGGTCAACATACTATTTGCAAAGTACGGTATTTGAGCGTAAGTTTCTCCTTTCAAACTTATTGTAGCTCATAACGAGTATGATAGGCAAGATGCCACACAGACTTTGTGGCAGGTGGGTGAGGAAGAATCAGAACACTGAGCCAGGAGTCACCAGCCTCCGCCACGGTACGGGCTGGGAGCACCAGCCCCACGCTGGGGCGGGGATGGGGTGGTTACTGGGAGTTGCAGGCTTCCCCACCGAGAATAGACTCGGTGATCCAGGGCTCGGAGCAGAGGGAGGATGTGGGACCGGTGACAGGGAGGGGAAAGGTCTGGGGTCCAGGAATCTATGGTCCCAGATCCGGTCATCTCCGCTCGGGGCCTAATGTGGGTTCCACGCTGGAGAGGGAGGGGAGGGTCGGGCACCTCTGCGTGGCCTCGGCGAACTGAGCCCGCTGGAAATCGGCAGCCAACCGCCTGATCTCTTCCCAGGCGTCCGCCATCACGGCCCGACTAGCAGAGACGCTGAGGAACCGCAGACACGTCAGCCGGGAAGCGAGGCGAGGCGGGACGGGCCGCGCAGAGGGACAAGAGACCCCGCCCGACGCGGAACCCGAACGCGCGGCGCGGGGGGCGGGCCGGGCCGGGCCGGAAGTGCCGCCGCCGGGCGCCCTACGCGGCTCGCGGGTCCCAAGCGCCTGAGAGGGCGGCTGTGGGGCTCCCCAGGGGTACGGGCGAGATTAAGGAGGAGTGCAGAGTTAATGAAGTCCTAGCTCTCGTTTCTGTTTGCATTACCCCTAATGCTTCCGTGCAGTAATAATCAAATTAACCACTTTTCTATTGACTTCCATTTATTTCGGGAGCCGGTGCAAAGAAACGATGTGCCTATAATTAGCATCCTTTCTTCTCTGGCTATTCGATTTGAGCAGGTCCCTTTGCATAGAGAATCGTGTTAATTTTTACACGGGCCCAGAGCCATGCACATTTTGGGCAGACATTACTGGGGGTAATTACTATTTTTTCTTTTTTACAAAAAGAATAAATTTGGACATTATAAAGGCTGTGGAATTGTTATCATGTGCTCTAGAGTCTTATTTCTGTTATGAGGAAGATTAGCTCCATGAAATAATGAAACATAAACACAGGTATTAAGTGTACATGGCGGCAAATGACGAGGGGAAAGCCAGGGAACATTTATTCCGCTTCCCTGTGTCGACATCAGTAAAGAGTAGATATTTACTTTGGAGTACCATTCTCTTTCCCTTTTACTTTTATGCCTCACTTTTTAAAAAGAAAAAAAAAATCCCTTATAATAATACGCCATTTTTTATAAGAGTTGGTAAAAGGGAATTACTTCAGTTCTTTTCCTAATTATATTTTTTCTAGGTAACTCAAATCCAATGCTACAAATGTGTTTGCCTATTAAAAGTTCTTAGCTTTATTTAAAATGCAGAGAACTGAGTCATAAAACCTGTCACCAAGACTGCCACAAAATAACCTGAAAGCTAACACCAGACCAAGAGGTGGAAACCAGAAAGTTAGAGGTAACTTGAAAGATGATAGGTAATGTGGTTCCAAAGGGCATCAGCTTCAGAACAGAGACTTTCATTAATAAAATAAGTATTATCGGTTCTCTGTTAGATGTCATGCAGTACAGTAGTGGATAAAGCAGACATAGTTTCGCCATAACAATTTATAAATCTAATAAAGCAGAATTAAAAAATAAATACTTAAAGTGTAAAAATTCTTGAAACTAGGGGAGTATAGGGTACTCTGCAACCACTTGACAGCCATGCTTACCACCAACACTCTCATAGTCAGCCTGCAGCCTTCTTTCCTGGAACGTCTTTTGTACACCACATGTAGAATAACTTGCTGTTTCGTAGACACAGTAAGTGCTTTTAAGAGTTCGTGTCTTTTCTGGAACACCTGTCCACTTCCTCTTTTTACTTTCCCTCCATATTATTTTGCTACTTATTCTTCCATGGTGCCTTATGAAATGAATAGAAAGACTCTAGTAAACTTATTTTTAACTCCTATGAACAATTATTCTATATGCTGTGTTCCCATGCTTTTTTTATTTAGATGACTCTAATAGTAAGTACAATTATATTGTACTTTAGTTATTTATTTCATCTCTCAGTAATCTCTGAGTTCTTACAGGAGCTCCCAAAGGCTTTTCAGCACTTAGCACTGACATTGGCTACATTCTATGAAGGAATGTTATATATGTTGCATGATTTGATCAGGCTGGAGTCGCAGAGGTAAACTAGCAGTCAGAGTTTCTTGGAAGAGGAGGTGGCTGTAGCTCTCTCTGGCATGCAATGACCCTAGTTTATTTCTTACTAACTTATGTCCTCTAATAATAAAGCATTCTGCACGTACACACATCATCTTAAATTTACAATACAATAAAGTTACAGGAAAGTCACGAGGCTTATTTATCTCTTTTTGCTTTAAAGAACAAAGTATTCACCTGTAAAAGACAGACATAATCTTTAATTTAGCAGCACAATAACCTTATCTTGATTTACCACTACTCAGGTCTCTTCCAGGAAATTCCTGAACACAGCATGCTCTGTTTTCAGTGCCTGCCTCCCACTAGATTAGTTTTTCTAATCTCTCCAGAGGGTCTTTAAAGGAATGTCCCTTCCTGCAGACTTTGAGATAGTTTCAATCAAGAACAAATTTATGGGTGGCACTTGTGGCTCAAAAAGGTAGGGTGCCAGCGCCGTATGCTGGAGGTGGTGGGTTCAAACCCAGCCCCGGCCAAAAAAAAAAAAAAAAAGAACAAATTTATGGCAGCCTTTAATGTGGCTTGGGTACATTATGAATAAGTCAGTATAAACCTTTTGGTGCAGCGCTATATCTTGGTACAATAGCACTATGTTAATGTTATGAACATTTACATTATTTCTGAAGAAGGAGAACATAGAATAATTCATGGTTGTGTTTTCTAGAGGAAAGACTTGTTCTGCAAGTTTGGTAGTCACTAGCCATATGGAGCTAAGTTTCAATTAATTATGATGAAATGGCTTGGCGCCTGTGGCTCAAGTGGCTAAGGCGTCAGCCACGTACACCTAAGGTGGTAGGTTCGAATCCAGCCCAGGCCCACCTAACAACAATGACGGCTGCAACCAAAAAATAGCCGAGCATTGTGGCGGGTGCCTGTGGTCCCAGCTACTTGGGAGGCTGAGGGAGGAGACTTGCTTGAGCCTAGGAGTAGGAGGTTGCTGTGAGCTGTGATGCGACAGCACTCTACCCAGGGGGACAGCTTGAGGCTCTGTCTCAAAAAAAAAAAAATTAAGATGAAATAAAATTGAAAATTTAGTTCATCATCTGCACTGGTTATGTTTCAAGTGTTTAATAGCCACATGTGGCTTGTGGCTATCAAACAGAACAGTATAGAAAAACATTTTCATCCTCGTAGAAAATCTTACTGTACAGCTCTGGTCTAGACCTTTGATAAGGATGCATGTTTGTTCAGAATCTGAGTTCACGTGACTGTCAACTGTCTCCATCTAGCAACCACATACTCCACCTGTACTTTCAGTAATTTTGAATGATCAGTAAGCATTTGCATGGGGGATATTCCCATGTTGGCAAATGCCTAACATAAGGTAGAGGAGCTTTAAGCAATATAATATGTGACTTGAATAACGGTAAAAAGCCCAAGTGGCTATTTAGTAACAACTGGGAGATTCCTTTGAAGAATAAACTTTGTGTGCATTTGGGAAATCGAGCTCTATTCTCAACAAAATATTCTAACAGCTGTGGTTGAGTCTAAACTTCAGTTGAATTTTGATATGTGGATGGCGTGTAAAGGACTTACAGTATCTTCAGTTGTCCTCAGACTCATTTTTAAATATGAAGGGTAAGAAAATACTTGAACATCTGTAATGTGGATTAGTGGCTGCACTGATAAGATATCAAATGTGATCCTGTAAAGTTCCTGAAAGACAAGCTTTTTAAGAATATGAAACATTTTTCTCTTGTCTGCTAGGAAAATAAACCAGTAGAATTTGAAGTACTTTTCCCAGCTCAAGTAGGAAAATAGAAAACAACTCCAAACAGATATTGTCAAACAAATCAGTATTTACTATTTTATTATATAGGGAAATTACAAATTATATCAAATTTGTAATCAAATTGACTTATCTGATTGTAATGAAAAGTTTAAAAATTATTCAAAGCTCATCATCAAATATTGTCATAAAAATCTATACACAGAAAGTGTCAGTGCCTTAGGAAAATACAAAAATTTCAAAGGTGGAAGGAAAGAAAAAAGGCCATTGAAAAGGATAAGAGTATTTGGAGAAGCAAAAAAGTATACAATAAGGAATCATTAACAATATATCTACAAAGTCGAGGAGAATGAAAATAAATGCATGATCGTTGGCTGTTATAGCAAAGAGACTGTGAATTTTACAATGGGATTTTTTCTTCCTGCCAAAGTTGCAATAGAAGTCAGATTGTAGGAGTATAAAGGTATATTAGTCAGGGTTCTCCAGAGAAAGAGAGTGGGATATTTTATCTATACAGAGAGAGAGAGAGAGAGAGAGAGAGAGAGAGAGAGAGAGAGAGAGAGAGAAGGAAAGGAGAGCTCTGATTTACCATAATTGGCTCATGTGATTATGGAAGCTAAGAAGTCCCATTACTTGTAAACTGGAGAACCATAGAAGCTGGTGGTGTAATTGAGTCTGAATCAGGATGCCTGCGAATCATGGGAGCTAATAGTATAAATCTCAGCTCAACAGGCTGGGAGTGCTGATGTTCTAGGGTAGAAAATGGATAGCCCACCTTAAGCAGAGCGCAGTGGCCCTTCCTCTGCCTCTTTGTTCCATTCAGGCCCTCCAGGGATTTGATGAAGTCAACCTGCACTGGGCAGAGCATCTGCTTTACTCAGCCTTCCAATTCAAATGTCGATCTGTTCCAGAAACACCTTCACAAACATACCACAAATAAGGTTTTACGAGCGATCTGGGCATTCCTTATCCCAGTCAAAATGACACATAAAATTAACCATCATTGCAGGACTGCTTCACAAACAGCTCAGAACACTGGACGCTTACAACAAAGGCAGATCTGATTAGGTATTAAGTTGGAAGAAGATAAAATCAATGATAAGAAAGATTATGACAGTGTTGAAGAGGGAGGCAGCGAGTCCCTCAAGGGTGATAGAATCATAAAATATTAGACCAGGAAAGGCTTTTCCAATTATCCACGCTACTGTCCTACCTAACACAAGAATGATTTCTCTGCAAAGCCCCCAGCAGATTATTTAATTTTGCTCGAATTCTTCAAATGATGAAGTATTTTCTTCTTTGTAAGACAGAGGAATCTGTTTTTGGACAGATCTAACTGTTAAAAATCCCTTCCTTGTACTACTACAGCAAGATCTTTTTCCCCTATAGCTTCCAGACGCTTTCCTTGGGTTCTACACACAATGAGTCTCATTTAGCTTTCTCATGACAGCTCCTGAATATCTTAAGTATTGTCCTTCCTATTTTCTTTTTCCAAAACATCTAGATACTTTGATTACATCTCATGACAAAATTTCCAGACCTTTTAATATTCTGGCTATCCAATCAGAGTAAAATTGTGGAACTCCAGTTTGCCAATGTCGGTTTTAGAAAGCGATGCCCAGAAGAAATTTAGTAATTTACACATAATCTGACTAGAGCAGATGACACTGAGATTAATTTTACTAGATATTTCACCTGTTCGTTGGACTCTTGGTTTGAATTGAGCCAGTAAGGAACTATATCTGACTAGTATTTATCTAAATTGCTGTGAAACTAAGTTTAATCTACTCTGTACCTGAACAAATTAATTTTATTTGATAAATTTCACCTTGTTAGGTTTAACTCATTCATTTTTTTTTTCATTCATTCTTTTAACAATTACTTTTTGAGGTCTATCGGGTGGCAGTCTTTTTGCTGTGTTCCGGGATACAAAGAATAAATTGTTCTAAGCAGTTGAAATTATTTCAAAAATTAAATCTTATGTTCAACAGTGTTATTTCTGTATCTTCTGTCATCCATAAATTTGATAAACATGGTTGTCTTTATTCAAGTTAATAACAAGATAGATTAAGATAAAATCAAGTACATATTCCTGTGATAAGCTGGGGACCCAATTCATTAGGATCCCATATTTAAAAAATTTTGGAGCTAGAGGATATCTAACAGTCTGATTCACTTATTTCATATAAACCAGTTAATAACAGACCTTTGATTACATTAGGTGCCATGTTTTTCCATTTATTCAAAGGGAAGATCACAGAATGCCACCTTGTTTGCGGAATTACAGAATTTAAACGTACCAGTCCTGCAAGTAGTAAATATTTCAAGATTTGCTCTTAAATGAGAAACTCATACTGAGTCCTAATAATCAGTTTCCTTAATCTAAACCAGCAGTTCTCGACCTGTGATTCACGACCCCTTTGGGGGTTGAACGACCCTTTCACAGGGGTTGCCTAAATATATCCTGCATATCAGATATTTACATTACGATTCATAACAGTAGCAAAATTACAGTTATGAAGTAGCAACAAAAATAATTTTATGGTTGGGGTCACCACAACATGAGGAACTGTATTAAAGGGTTGTGGCATTAGGAAGGTTGAGAACGACTGATCTAAACCTTACAAAGCCATCTATTTAATAATTTGTTTTTACACTGTTTTCTGATTTTCCTATATATATTTTTCCTTCTTCTTTTAAAACAAAGTTGAACAGTCTTTTTTGACATTTTTAGGTTTTGTTGGGGGTGGGGAGCAAGATTCAGCTTATTATGACCTTTCCCCTGCATTGGTCAAAGACATTTAGCTACAATTCCCTGTTTTCTCTATGTATGTGTGTATGGCAACCTTTAGTACAGTCTGTAATGAGAGCATCATTTTGGGTTTATATCATTTTATCATTTGTACATAATCTTTGTAGTCTGAGCTATGGAATCAAATGCATGTACACACCTTAGAAAATGTAAATTTCCCATATGTATTTCTGCCTCCACTTATTCTTCATGAGTATTACTTATGAATATATTGTCAGAATTTCATTTTAGGGTCACATTTTTGTGAAAATTGTTCTGCAAATGTATTTATTTATTTATTTCCAAAAGGCACTATTCTTTTGTTTCCAAGGGAACAAACTCTATATTAGTCTTTCCTGGCTGTTTTCTCCAATTCCTTGACAATGTGTTTAGGGCCAGATTTATCAGCTCTAAGCATCACTTACTTCCCCGTATATACTTCTCTGCAGTATAACTCTCAGGCAAAATGACAAACGGGCAAACTCACAAAGGAACGAATTAGTGTGCTTGTCAGTGCTTGGGTCTCATTTTCAGAGAGGCCAAAAATTCTTCTATTTCATCAACAACATTTAAAGGAAATTGTGATTTAAAGGAATAGATTGCCAGCTCGTGTCACTGCTGAGGCAGTGGTGTATTACTGTAGAGGGACTAGTCAAAGGAACACATTCTAAGGCAATATAGAGATATATCTAAGCTCTATGCTTCCTGCCAAGTGAGGAATCTCCAGGAGCAACTCGTGTCTTATCTCTCTCAATTCTTTCTCCTTTCTCCTTATCCTTCTCTGCTCCATCTGCTCTTCCTACTTTGCCTTCTCTTCCTCCTCCTCTGGCTTCTCCTTCACCTTCTCCACTTTCTCTTTCCTCTGTGCATTAATGATTAATTATGCCCATAAGATTATATCTTGTGAGAGATGGAGTACTTGTAGCAGATGCCACACTGTAGCAGTGGCGGTGACAACATCTGGAAGTTGTCAATAGCCACAGTTGGTATTCCTAAAATTCACCTTCTGAGATTGCATTCTGAGAAGGTTGTTACTGGAACAAAGTTATGGCCAAATTCCTAAGGGTAGTTGGCATCTATCCTCGCAGATGTGAAAGCTAACAGTGTCTTCAGACATATAGGTAAATAGTCTACGTTAATACGTAACTTTCAAGGCAATTCCTTTTTTTTTAATTGAATGGTAACTATGTACATTAATGCACTGCTGGGGTACAGTGTGGGGTTTTCACATGCAATCCGAAATACTTCCATCAAACTGGTCAACACAGCCTTCATGTCATTTTCTCAGTTATTGTTTTAAAACGTTCACATTCTACCCTTAGAAAGATTCACTTGTACCCCAGTAAGATAAATCTCAGAAGTGATCCCTCCAATCCCCCTCCCTCCACCCATTCCCCCCTTTTTTCCCCCTCCCCCCTCCCCACATTCTTAGGCTATTTGGTTATAGCTTTCATATAAAAGGTACAAATTAGTTTCATAATAGGGGTGTGTACATTGGATACTTTTTCCTCCATTCTTGTGATACTTTGCTCAGAAGAACATTCTCCAGCTCCATCC
>CAUYQV010034309.1:0-55110 GCA_963574575.1 Galagoides demidoff | reverse complement strand
GTAGAACAATCAGTTTTTTACTGGGAACAGGTGACAGATGGATTTTTCATTTTCAGTGAAAGATTCAGGAATTTTACTTTGGTGGTGCTGAACAATGTGGCAGAATTTGTGTGCAAATATAAACTCTTATAAAATCTCTTAAAAAAAAAAAAAAAAAAAAAAAAAACGGTAAGAGAGAAAAAACAAACCCAAATAAAAGGCCTCTAACTAGTGAGAAGAATTATTTCCAGGAATGTTCATTTTATTTTTTTTCAAAGTCTCAAAAAAGACAACTAATATTTATAAATAAAAACAGAAGATAATTTCAAAAAAACAGATCTTCCCAAATCTTATAGACAATAGAAAAAGAAGAAATCCTTCAAACTCATTCTACTACTTCTGGATATACCTGATATTAAAATTGGCAAAATATATTATAAAGGGAAATTACAGACATATTTCACTTATAAATGTAGATGCAATATCCTAAACACATATGAACAAGTTGAATTAAAAGTTATTGTTCAAATAATGTACTTTGGTCAAAATTATATCCAACTTATGTGAGAATTAGTCACTATATTCCTTTTTTTTTTTGGTAGAGACAGAGTCTTTTACTTTGTCACCCTCGGTAGAGTTGTGTGACATCACAGCTCACAGCAACCTCCAACTCTCGGGCTTATGCAATTCTCTTGCCTCAGCCTTCCAAGTAGCTGGGACTACAGGCACCTGCCAGAATGCCCAGCTACTGTTTTGCTGCAGTTTGGCTGGGGCCAGGTTTGAACCCACCACCCTCGGTATATGGGGCCAGCACCCTACTCATTGAGCCAAAGGTGCCACCCTACTATTTTTCTTTTTGTTTCCCTTCCTCCGCCCCCTCCCTCCGCCCTCTCGGCTCTCCCCTTCCCCCACTGTGTCATTAATTGTCATTAACTGTCCTCATATCAAAATTGAATACATAGGATTCATGCTTCTCCATTTCTATGATGCTTCACTAAGAATAATATGTTCCACCTCCATCCAGATTAATACAAATACTTTAAAGTCTCCATTTTTTTAATGGCTGAATAATATTTCATGGTATACATATACCACAGTTTGCCAATCCATTCCTGGTTTGGAGGGCATTTAGACTGTTTCCTCATTTTGGGGACTGTAAACCGAGCTGCGATAAACCATCTAGTGCAAGTGTCCTTATAATAGACGTTTTTTTTTCCTTTCTGGATAGATGCCCAGTAATGGAACTGCAGGATCAAATGGGAGGTCTAGCTTGAGTTCTTTGAGGGTTCTCCATACTTCCTTCCAAAAAGGTTGTATTAGTATGCAGTCCCAACAGCAGTATAAAAGCGATCCTTTCTCTCCACATCCGTGCCAGCATCTGCAGTTTTGAGTTTTTGTGATGTGGGTCATTCTCTCTGGGGTTAGATGGTATCTTGGGGTGGTTTTGATTTACATTTCTCTGATAATTAGAGATGATGAGCATTTTTTCATATGTTTGCTAGCCATTCATCTGCCTTCTTTACAGAAGGTTCTGTGCATCTCTCTTCCCCATTGATATATGGGATTGTTGGCTTTTTCATGTGGATTAATTTGAGTTCTCTATAGATGCTAGTTATTAAGCTTTTGTCTGATTCAAGATATGCAAATATCCCTTCCCCTTGTGTAGGTTGTCTATTTGCTTTGGTTGCTGTCTCCTTACCTGTACAGAAGCTTTTTAGTTTAATTAAGTCCCATTTGTTTATTTTGTTGTTATTGCAATTGCCATGGCAGTCTTCTTCATGAAGTCTTTCCCCAGGCCAATATCTTCAAGTGTTTTTCCTATGCTTTGAGGATTTTTATCATTTCATGCCTTAAGTTTAAGTTCTTTATCCATTTTGAATCAATTTTTTTCAGTTTCAGTTTTTTACATGTGGACATTCAATTCTCTCAGCACCATTTATTGAATAGGGAGTCTTTCCCCCAGTGTATGTTCTTATATGGTTTATCAAAGATTAGGTGGTTATAAAGTTGTTGGTTTCATTTCCTGGTTTTCTATTTGATTCCAAATGTCTACGTGTCTATTTTTGTGCTAGTACCATGCTGTCTTGACCACTATGGCCATGTAGTACAGACTAAACTCTGGTATGGTGATGCCCCCAGCTTTGTTTTTATTACTAAGAACTGCCTTAGGTATATGGGTTTTTTTCTGGTTCCATACAAAATGCAGAATCATTTTTTCCAAGTCTTGAAAGTACAGTGTTGGTATTTTAATAGGAATGGCGCTCAATCTATAGATTGCTTTGAGAAGTATAGACATTTTAACAATGTTGATTCTTCCCAGCCATAAGCATGGTATATTCTTCCACTTGTTAACATCCTCTGCTATTTCCTTTCTTAGGGTTTCAAAATTTTCTTTATAGAGGTCCTTCACCTCTTTTGTTAGGTATATTCCTAGGTATTTCATTTTTTTTTGAGCTATAGTGAACAGAGTTATGCCCTTAATTAGCCTCTCAACTTGGCTGTTATTGGCGTATATAAAGGCTACAACTGACTTGTGGACATTTGATTTTATATCCTGAGACATTACTGTATTTTTTTGATGACTTCCAGGAGTCTTGTGGTTGAGTCTTTGGGGTTCTCTAAGTATAAGATCATATCATCAGTAAAGAGGGAGAATTTAACCTCCTCTGCTCCCATTTGGATGTCCTTTATTTCCTTGTCTTGCCTAATTGTATTGGCTAGAACTTCCAGCACTATGTTGAATAGTAATGGCGACAGAGAACCTTGTCTGGTTCCAGTTCTAAGTGGAAAAGCTTTCAGTTTAACTCCATTCAGTAAGATATTAGCTGTGGGTGTCATAGATAGCTTCGATCAGTTTAAGAACTGTGCCACCTATGCCTAAACTCTTCAGTGTTCTAATTAGAAAAGGGTGCTGGATTTTATTGAATGCTTTTTCTGCATCTATTGACAGGATCATATGTTCTTTGTTTTTGCTTCTGTTGATACGGTGAATAATGTTAATGGACCTGCATTTATTATACCAGCCTTGCATCCCTGGGATGAAACCTATTTGATCATTATGTATGACTTTTTTGATGATAAGCTGTATCTATTGCTAGGCTTTTGTTGAGAATTTTTGCATCTATATTCATTACTGAAATTGGTCTGAAGTTCTCCTTTTTAGTTAGGTCTTTTCCTGGTTTTGGTATCAGGGTGATGTTTGCTTCATAAAACATGTTGGGGAAGATTCCTTCCTCCTCAATTTTTCGGAATAATTTCTGCAATATGGGAATAAGCTTTTCTATGAACATTGATAGAATTCTTGTGTGAAGCCATCTGGACCAGGACATTTGGGGGGGGCGGTATTTTTTTTGTTTCTTTGATCTCAGTGCTTGAAATTGGTATGTTCAGGAGATCTATTTCTTCTGGGCTAAGTCTAGGGAAACAATGTGATTCCAAATATTGATCCATTTCCTTCACATTGTCAAATTTCTGGGCACAGAGTTTCTGGTAGTCTTCAGAGATAATCTGTTTTATTTCTGTGGCATCATTTGTTATTTCCCCTTTATCATTTCTGATTGAGATTACTAGAGATTTTACTTTTTTATTTCTAGTTAATTTGGCCAGAGGTTTATCTATTTTTTTTTTTTCAAAAACCAACTCCTTGTTTCATTAATTTTCTCAATGATTCTTTTATTTTCAATTTCATTGATCTCTGATTTAATTTGGGTATTTCTTTTCTTCTGCTGGGTTTAGACTTAGATTGTTCTTCTTTTTCCAATTCTATAAGATGGCTTGTGAGTTTGCTGATGCACTCTCTTTCTGTTTTTCAAATGTAGGTTTCTAAAGCGATATATTTTTCTCTTGGGACTGCTTTTGCTGTATCCCACAGGTTTTGGTAGTTTGTTTCTTCATTGTTGTTATGCTCAAGGAAGTTAATGATTTCCTTCTTTATTTCTTCCTGCACCCAACTGTCACTCAGCATAAGGTTGTTTAATTTCCATGCCTTTGTGTAAGGTTGAATGTTTTTGTTGGAGTTGATTTCCACTTTTAGTGCCTTGTGATCTGAGAAAGGTAAAATTTCAGTTCTTTTGATTCTGTTGAGGTTTTTTTTGTGTCCTAGAATATGATCAATTTTGGAAAATGTTCCATGGGGCCATGAGAAGAATGTATACTCTTTATCTTTAGGATGGAGTGTTCTATATACATCTATCAAGCATAGTTGTTCTAGGGTCTCATTTAAGTCTCATATCTTTGTTTATTTTCTGCTTAAAGGATCTGCCCGGCTCAGTAAGAGGAATGTTAAAGTTCCCTGTTATCATGATGTTATAGGATATCATATTGCTCAGACTAAGTAAGGTCTGTTTCAACAATCAAGAATCTAGGAGCATTTAAATTGGGTGCATAAATATTTAGAATTGAAATGTCTTCTTGTTGTATTTTTCCCTTGACCAATATTAAATGACCATCTTTGTCTTTTTTTAATTTTAGTTGCTTTAAATCCACGTATATCAGAGAATAAGATTCCGACCACTCTTTTCTTCTGAATTTCGTTTGCCTGAAAAATTGTCTTCCAACCTTTAACTCTGAGTTTTTGTTTGTCTTTTGAGGCTAGGTGTGTTTCCTGCAGACAGCAAATAGATGGCTTATGTCTTTTAATCCAATCAGCCAATCTATGCCTCTTCAGTGGGGAATTTAAGCCCTTAACATTTATTGAGATAATTGATAAGAAAAGTAGCGCAGTATTCATCTGATTTTGGGAGAGTCCCTTATCTTTTGCATCATTGTAGAAGTTAGGTTCTGTCCTTTAATTTCTGGGTGTTTACTTTGCTGATGGTCCATCGTGATGGTCAATGTGTAGAACAGGTTAAAGCATTTCCCATGGAACTGGTCTTCTTATGGCAAATTTCCTCAATGCTTGCATATCAGTAAAAGATTTGGTTTCTCTGCAAATTTTAAAGCTTAACTTAGTGGGATATAGAATTCTGGGCTGGAAATTGTTCTGTTTAAATAGATTAACTTGGCTCGGCGCCTGTGGTTCAAGCGGCTAAGGCGCCAGCCACATACACCTAAGGTGGCGGGTTCAAATCCAGCCCGGGCCCACCAAACAACAATGATGGCAGCAACCAAAAAATAGCCAGGTGTTGTGGCAGGCGCCTGTAGTCCCAGCTACTTGGGAGGCAGAGGCAAGAGACTCACTTGAACCTAGGAGTTGGAGGTTACTGTGAGCTGTGATGCCATGGCACTCTACCCAGGGCAACAGCTTGAGGCTCTGTCTCGAAAGAAAAAAATAAATAAATAAATAAATAAATAAATAGATTAACTTTGATGACCACTGTCTTCTGGCTTGAAAGTTTCATTAGAGAAGTCTGCAATCACCCTGATGGATCTGCCCCTGTAGGTCATTTGGCACTTACTCCTGGCAGCTTGCAAGATCTTTTCTTTTGTCTTAACTTTAGACAGGTTCATCACAATGTGTCTTGGAGAAACTCTATTTGAGTTGAGGTGACCAGGAGTCTGATATCCCTCTGAAAGGAGTGTGTCAGAATCTTTGGTGATATTTGGGAAATTTTCATTTGCAATATTCTCTAGAATGGCTTCCATTCTCCTGGGGCATTCTTCTTCCCCTTCTGGGATACTTGTAACTCGTATGTTTGAACGCTTCATAAAGTCCCATAATTCTGTCAGTAAACGTTCTTTCTCTCTCTTCTATTCTGCTTTTTTAACTAACTGGGTTATCTCAAGAGTTTTGTTCTATACCTCTGAGATTCTTTCTTCTGCATGATCTAATCTGTTGTTGATACTTTCTATTGCATCTTTAAGTTCCCTAATTGACTGCTTCAGTTCCTTCAGCTCTGCTATATTCTTTCTATATTCTTCATATCATTCATCTCTTATTTGATTCTGTTTTTGGATTTCCTTTTGGTTATTTTCCACTTTATCAGCAGTTTCCTTCATTTTTTCTTGGTTGTTTTCCACTTTCTCAGCAATTTCCTTCATTGTTTTCATCATCTGTATTTTAAATTCTCCTTCTGTCATTTCTATCACTTTATGAAGCATGATCTTTACAGGTGGAATCCTCTGCAGTAGCTACCTCATGGTCCCTAGAATGGGTTGCTCTAAACTGGTGCTTCATGTTACTGGGATTTTTTTGCTGATTCTTCCTCATGAGTGTTTTCTTTTATCTGTTTACTTGCCCTAATTTTCCTTTCACTTCCTCTTGCTCTTTGAGTTACTGTGCCTCTGGCCTAAGATTTTGATAGTCCTATTGATACACGACCAGAAGGATGAGAAGATTGAAGAGCAAGAAGGGAAAAAAGATTTAAAAAAAGAAAGAAAGAAAAACAAAAAGAGAGAAAGGAGAGGGGGTGAGTAAAAGGGAATATTGACAAAAAGAAGAGAGGTGCAGAAAGAGGGATACAGGAGTAATATGGGCGTATAGTTGGGTACTTTGACCCAAACTTAAAGACCCCCAACCTCTGGGGGTGCTAGGTTGAGTGGTTCCCTTGAGGTCAGCAGCTCTTTGCCAGCCTGTTCAGACACAGTACCCCACCTCCAGTAAGTAGAGAGGAAAGACAAAAATACTGTAAATCAAACCGAAACAAACAAACAAAAACTCTTACAGGATAAATTGGGGGAAAAAACAAATAATAGGAACAGAAACACTAGCAAAGATAAAGTTCTAATTGTTAAAGAAGGCAACAATGGAAAAATGTATTTAAACTAGGAAAATGAAGGAAAAAAAAAAAGAAAAATCTAGAGGAAAAATCTTAAAGAAAAAAAAAGCCAAAAAACTATACAGTATATATATCTTGCTAAATATTGTGTGGGCAACAGGTGATCTTCTGAGGTATGAGATGTTAATCACAATGCTGATACAGCTGTACAAGATGGAGACTGGAGGCTACTGCTGATTTCTCAGATCCTGCAGGCTTTGAGAGCCTAAATGTCTCCTTAGCCTGCTTAAAAGACACTTTAAACTGTTAACCTTGGCTAAGCAGGAACTTTCCCAGGAAAGCACTTATAGCTGGGATCTCTCCTGAAATGGCTGCCCGCTTATCCTGTGTGCCAAAACTGGTCTCACTCTATGCCCCTGAGGGCCAAGGCTGTGATCTGCCAAACACTGAGATCTTCACTCTTCCCCAGCATCTCAGTCCCCACCTTTGGGCTGCTCGGTCACTAGATTACTCCTCCAAGGTCTCTCGGCTGATCCAGGCACTATGACCCTGAGGGCGGAGCCTGCAGGGGCAGCTCTCCCACAGCTGCTGTGCAGGCAGCCCACAGCTGAATAATATTAGCTCAGTGGCTGAGTCTGGGGCCCTAAACAACGCCCAAAGTCATCTGCACTCTCACCCAAGATCTCCCAAGGCAGTTCAAATGAGTGCTCAAGTCCAAAAAACCAAAACAGCCCAAAGGTAAAGACTTTCATGCTTGCAGTCTTGCTGTTGCTATAGTTAGAGCTGCGGGTGGCCTCCGACCAAATAAACACACCTACCACTTGCCAGTTCTCCAGTGCTTTTGTCCTCCTTGTGGGGTCCAGAAGTCTCTTGTTATCTCCTTGTGTCCCCAGGGGGATGTTTCTGGACAGATTTCCACCAGCCAGAAAAGCCTGGAGTCTTCTCTCCCCAATCTCACCATGCCCAGTTGCACAGAAGCGGTTACTCGGCCGCCACCTTGCTCCCCTCCCAGAATGACCCTAGACATGTTTTTTAACTAATTGTTAAGATATTTTTAGAATCATCTAAAATTACCATCTTTGTAGTCAAAACTTCTCAAATATTGGCAATTTCATATGGTTTGAAGTAAGAAATTTAAGTAGAAGACCTACCAAAATCCCAGCCTCAATTATATACCCTATTTTTAGGTAAATCTCACTAAAATAGTCCACATGTGACAAAATAAGCTGCTCATCCAAATGAGGGAACAAAACTGATTTTATCAGTTTTATTTAGTGAAAGATCAGAGCTACAAATCTTCATAATGATGAAAACAAGATGTAAAAGTCAAACTTACCTTGGATTTCTGTACTAATCCATAAATCTCTGCACCCTAATACAACAAAAGATCTCAGAACTCTGAACAAAAAATAAGAAACACATATCACAACTAGTACGTACATCCAAAGTAGATAATTTATACTCTGGCCTAAATTCTCCTGAGCTATAATCAGATCATGAAACCTTTATTCCCATTCTCACAAAGCTAAACTGACAATAGGAAATAGCCTGCACTCCATCTTTAGGCAGAGATACTTATGCAAGTTTACCCTATGCCTTAAGGCTCTCTGGACAAACATTCCTAAGAATACATTAATCACACACTGCTTAAACTGAATTTGATTCTGTTTGTTCAAACTCAGTATAAATTGGGCAGCGCCTGTGGCTCAAAAGGGTAGGTGGGCCCCATATGCCGCAGGTGGTGGGTTCAAACCCAGCCCCAGCCAAAAAAAACCCTCACTATAAATTATGTAGATAATGCATGATACCCAAGGAATATGGAACATGGAGGAAAGCTTATTAAAGAAATGCTTCAAATCATAAGCAATCACATTTACAACACAAAATTGGGTTGATATCCTCATTCAGCTTTTTGTATCCTTACAGAAGAAGTAATTCAAAAAGTAAAATACCTGGATATCATTGTTTGGCCCAGAAGAATGTATGGTAGCTGTATCCTGAACATTTACAACTGTTGAAAACAAGTTTAATATCATTGTAAAGTCCTGTGTGAGCTTAGAAAGGACACAAAATTTAATGTATTCTAGTTCTACCTTGTGGTAAGATGTGTATTTACATAGCTGCTTAACATGTTTATGAGATTTTTATTAATAAACCAAGAGTATGCATCCTAAGATTGTATGCATTCTAACAAGCTCCCATTTCACTGCAGTTCTAGAAAACATTTTCCTCAGCGTCCACAGAGGGGAGGTTATACTCATCTTCAGTTACTCTGATCAACTATTATTGCATTGTCAAGCTTATAAAGACACATTAAGAAATAAACAGATCGGGGCAGCGTCTGTGGCTCAGTGAGTAGGGCACCACCCCCATATACCAAGGGTGGTGCGTTCAAACCCGGTCCCAATCAAACTGCAACAAAAAATATCCAGACACTGTGGCGGGCTCCTGTAGTCCCAGCTACTCGGAGTTGGAGGTTGCTGTGAGCCATGATGCCACAGCACTATACCGAGGGCAATAAAGTGAGACTTTGTCTCTTAAAAAAAAAAAAAAGAAAGAAACAGATCAGAATCAGGACTCTTATTTCCAAGGCCACTCATTTTGCATACTACATATTTTTAAAAAAAGAGTGTTGCTGGACGGCGCCTGTGGCTCAGTGGGTAGAGCACCAGCCCCATATACCGAGGGTGGCAGGTTGAAACCCAGCCCTGGCCAAACTGCAACAAAAAAAATAGCTGGGCATTATGGCAAGCGCCTGTAGTCCCAGCTACTCGGGAGGCAAGAGAATCGCCTAAGCCCAGGAGGTGAAGGTTGCTGTGAGTACCAAGGGCAATAAAATGCGACTGTGGCACTGTACCAAGGGCAATAAAATGCGACTGTCTCCAAAAAAAAAAAAACAGTGTTGCTGACACAAAAACCTTCTCAACAAATCTCAATATGTAAATGAGGGCTACCCATTTTTATAAAAATCTCAGGTTTTGGTGATTTCTACTATTTGATACTCATTGGTACAGTAGGGCTTTTGTCTCTGTGCTAATACTAAGAAAGAAAGAGGTATTATGTAAACAAGAAAAGATGAAAACCACCACCACAAGAGAAACTTTAGCTGGTCTGTAGTATGGCAATCACATCAACAATACTCAAATCGATTCCCTGGTGGTGAGATTTCAATTTTAATAGCCCAATTTTGGATATTTACACTGAAGAAGCTATATGTTTAATGCGGGTTTCTCTTGGCTTACTGGATTTCACAATACCATTACCACCACCCCAAATAAAGGGAATGAACATTAGGCCTTTGTTTTTAAGGTAATACAGTTTAGAGCTTAAAAAGACAAAGCTGCTCAATAAATTATTCCTAATGAAACTGTACTTAATACAATGGAGGAAATTTAATAAATTAAAAATGTATTATCTAAATCATCTGTAGTAATGAACACTTTAAAATAATTGTCTGTCCATTTTAAACTTGCTTATAAGTTCTTTTTTCTTGTTTTGGTATAAAGAAACAGGGTAAGTGATAAAGTCCACTGCTGGATTACTTACTACTTATATATTTAATCTGCCATCAGGTGAGGCTATAAGCTTGCAAAAGGCCTTAAAATTTTTTCTTATGTAGAGATGGGTTGAGAATCAGAAAACAGTTATTATTTTTGGTGTTGTTGCAATTGCTAGGGGGGTCTTCCTCATAAAGTTTTTTCCTAGGTCAAAGTCTTCAAGGGTTTTCCCTACATTTTCTTCTAGAATTTTTATTGTTTTGTGTCTTAAATTTAAATCTTTTATCCAATAACAATCCATTTTTGTCAATGTTGAGAGATATAGGACCAGTTTCAGTCTTCTGCATGTGGATAACTAGTTCTCCCAGTACCATTTGTTAATTAAGGATTCTTTTCTCCACTGCATGTTTTTGTGAGTGTTATTAAAGATTAAATGACAATATGTGGCTGGGTTTACCTCTAGATTCTCTGTTATCCTAAGAGTACCACAGAGTAAACAGACGGCTCTCAGAATGGGAGAAGATTTTTGCATGCTATGAATCTGACAAAGGCCTGGTAACTAGAATCTATAGAGTACTCAAATTAAACAGTAAGAAAAGTACAAATAACCCTCTCTATAAGTGGGCAAGAGATTTGAACAGAAACTTCTCCAAGGATGACAGACAAATGGCCAACAAACACATGAAAAATGCTCATTGTCTTTAATAATCAGAGAAATATAAATCAAAACCACTCTAAGATATCACCTAACCCCAGCAAAATTAATCCACATCACACAGTTCCAAAACACCAGATACTGGAGTGGGTGTGGAGAGAAGGGAACACTTTACTACACTGCTGGTGGGATTGCAAACTAATACAGCCCTTTTGGAGAGATGCATGGAGAATCCTCAAAGATCTCAAAGTAGACCTTCCATTTGACCCTGCAATAGGTATCTACCCAGAACTAAATCATTTTACCACTAAGACATTTGCACTAGAATGTTTATGGAGGCTCAATTCATAATTAGCAAGTTGTGGAAGCAACTTAAGTGCCCATCAACTCATGAATGGATCAACAAACTGTGGTATATGTAATACTATGGAATATTATTCAACCATTACAAAAGATGGAGACTTTCCATCTTTCACATTTACCTGGATAGAGTTGAAATACATTCTTCTTAAGACTTAAGTATGGCAAGAATGGAAAAATAAATATCCAATGTATTTCATGCTAATATGAAATCAATATATAAATAATTACATGTTCCTAAGAATAATAAAACACTATTATACTCCAGTTGGGGGGTAGAGGGAAGCAGGAGGGGCAGAAGGAGGTTGAAGGACGTATGGCAGAAGGAGGGAGGGCAAGAGGCAGGTGAGAGGTTCTTCTACAAATGAAACTTTACCCTGGAAGTGAGAACAATGTAACCCAGGGGTGCTCAAACTTTTTAAGCAGGGGGCGAGTTCACTGTCCCTCAGACTATTGGAGGATTGGACTGTGGGACCCGGGACAAGTCAGCTGCTAAGCAGGACAGGCAGTGGCAGCAAAAACACCCAGCAGGGCTCGGCGCCTATGGCTCAATCAGCTAAGGCGCCAGCCACGTACACCTAAGGTGGCGGGTTTGAATCCCCAGCCCGGGCCGCCAAACAACAACGATGGCTGCAACCAAAAAATGGCCTGTGGTCTCAGCTACTTGGGAGGCGGAGGCAGGAGACTCTCTTGAGCCCAGGAGTTGGAGGTTGCTATGAGCTGTGATGCCATGGTACTCTACCCAGGGGGATAGCTTGAGGCTCTGTCTCAAAAAAAAAAAAAAAAAAACACCCAGCGGGCCAGATAAATATCGTAGGCGGGCTGCATGTGGCCCGTGGGCCATAGTTTGAGGATGCCTGATGTAACCTAAATATTATACCCTCATATTAATTTGAATAAAGTTAAAAAAAAACTATGAAAAAAAGAGAATCAGAAAACATAAATTTTCTAAAGACAGCAGGAGTTCTGCACATAAGGTTTGAATGAAGAAGCCAAACAATTTTAGTGTGCTCCTGAGCCAGATCTCATAGCCTAATTTTCCTACAGTGTTTTAAGTATTCATCCAGTGAAGTCCTATCTAAAGGGGCAGACTCTCAGAAGGAATTTGAGATTGTTTAGTCCAACTCTCTATTGGAGTTGTGGATGTTTCCTACAAAATGCATGATATGTGGTTCTCCAGCTTTTGTCTGAGAAATCTCTGCAGGTAGGAAACTATGCCAAGGCAGCAGCGTACCTCAAAGCTAGACAGTTCTTTTATAAAATTTGTTCTTACATTGTGGCAGTTTCACATCCTAAGTCAATTATAAATGATTTTCAAGTTATCAAAAAGTTTCTTAAAGGTGGCTCAGTGCCTGTGCTCAGCGGCTGTGGCACCAGCCACATACACCAGAGCTGGAGGGTTTAAACCCAGTTCAGGCCTGCCAAACAATGACAACTACACACACACACACACACACACACACAAAATTAGCTGGGTGTTCTGGCAGGTGCCTGTAGTCCCAGCTACTTGGGAAGCTGAGGCAAGAGAACTGCTTAAGCCAAAGAGTTTAAGGTTGCTGGGAGCTGTAACACTATAGCATTCTACTGAGGGCAACATAATGAGACTGCCTCAAAAGAAAAAAGAGTTCTTAAAAGAGAATTATCTTTCCTTTATTGTTTTTAAAGTATTAGGCCACGGGGCCTACCTACATCAATATGAATCCTCAGAGATTTAGATCAGGCATTGTGGCCCACACCTATAATACCAGCACATTGGAAAGCTGAGGCAGGAAAAACGTATGAGGCCAGGAGTTTAAGACCAGACTAAACAACATAGAGAGACCCAGTCTCTACCCCTCCCCCTGCCAAAAAAAGAGGGGGTGGAGAAAGAGAAATGGGCAAAAGCAGGAGGATCACTTGAGCCTAGGAGTTTGGGACTGCAGTAAATTAGGATGATGCCACTGTACTCTATCCCAGGCAACAGAGTGAGATTGTGTCTCAAAAAAAAAAAAAAAAATTATATATATATGTGTGTGTGTGTGTGTGTATATATATATAGAGAGAGAGAGAGAGAAACCAAATACTCATAATCAGTGTACAATCAACCATGTATAAATAAATGTTTAACATAAGATTGGTACCCAATCTTTTAAAATATCAGAATACTGTTATTTTCTTGGTAAGAGTTCAACACTAATGGATAATTCTGCACTTACTCAAGCTTAAACTATGCACAGACTTTTAGTAATCTACATTCATGTGTATATACACACACACACACACACACACACAATATAACAAAACTTATGAGGAGACCTTTCATAATCCCTCCAAATGAAATCTAATATGTAAACCTAACCTGACTAAGTACCTACATTTAAAGGCTTTAGTTAAATTCCTCAGAATACTAACATTGGAAGTGACTACAAAGTGATGAGAGTCCACATCAATTAATATTTAAAATATAATATTCTTATCCCAAAATTGTTTTTCCAAGTATATTACTATTTAGATCATCATTCTGGCAAAGAATACTTTAATAGGGCTAGGTGTGGTGGCTCACACCTATAATCTTAGCACTCCAGCAGGCCGAGGAGGTAGATTGCTTAAGCTCATGAGGTCGAGATCAGCCTGAGCAAGAGCAAGACCTTGTCTCTAAAAATAACTGGGTGCTGTGGCCCATGCCTGTATTCCGAGCTACTCAGGAGGCCAAGGCAAGAAAATTGCTTGAGCCTAAGATTTTGAGGTTGTTGTGAGCTGTGAAGCCATGGCACTCTACCCAGGGTGACAAAGTGAGACTCTGTCTCAACAACAATAAAAAAACCATGCTTTAACAAAGTCTGATATAAGGCTTTAAGTTTTTTAATGAAAATATTCATGTTATCATAAGTTAATATTCTAAAAACAAGGCAAGGCAATGATTAATGAGGCTTTAGAGAGCTGCCGTATCTGGGATTGTTAAAAAGGCAAGCACAGGAGACTTTCAGTTCTAAAACAGTGATGCAGAATCACACTGGCTTCACTTTTCCCAATGGAAAACCAAAAACAAATTTATAGCACTGAGACTATCACTAGAAATATCCCAGAACTCAAATATGAGGATGAGATGGGACATAGGGCCACAGTGAAGTAAAAAACCTCTAAGCCAGTGGTTCTCAACCTTCCTAATGCTGCAAACCCTTTAATACAGTTCCTGTGGGTCGTGACCGCTGCTCTAAGCAAACATTAAGAAAAATGAACTTCTGTATTTTTCCATGCGCTTGGTACTAGGCAGATGTTTGATCAAAGTGGATCCACTGACAACTAGCTCCCCATCAACTTAGGTTTCCTGGCAGGAGACCTGTCCTTGGCTGAACCCACAGAAAACATCAGGAGTACCTAGAGGGAGGTATTCCTGAGGATAACCAGAGACAAAAGAGGGCAGCACTACTATCCTCAGGTCCTGGAAATTCTGCTTTCTATAACTCAGCCAAAGAAGATGCCAATCAAAGTGGCTATTCAAAAGGTTCATTCCTCAGGTCAACTGCATATGAACACCCCAGCCAGGATTCCCATGCTACTGGGATATCTTCTTTGGCACCTCTCCCAATCAGGATGAATAACACTCTGTTAACTATAATTGAGGCAAACCTGGACTTAAAGGAAATATTTTGTACCAAAAAGGGGCCAGTGACCCAGTGGGTTTAAAACATACACACACACACAAAATAAAAAAATAATAATAAAAAAAAAAAAAAACAGAAAGGCTCAGCACCCATAGCTCAATGAGTAGGGTACCAGCCACATACACCGAGGATGGCGGGTTCTACCCAAGCCCAGACCGGCTAAAACAATGACAACTCCAACCAAAAAATAGCCTGGTGTTGTGGCAGGCACCTGCAATCCCAGCTACTCAGGAGGCTGAGGCAAGAGAATCGCTTAAACCCAAGAGCTGGACATTGCTGTGAGCTGTGACGCCATGGCATTCTCCTGGGTGACATCATGAGACTCTGTCTCAAATAAATAAAT
Organism: Galagoides demidoff; assembly: GCA_963574575.1. Taxonomy (NCBI): domain Eukaryota; kingdom Metazoa; phylum Chordata; class Mammalia; order Primates; family Galagidae; genus Galagoides; species Galagoides demidoff. The sequence continues at coordinate 39,976 of CAUYQV010034309.1, read as the reverse complement.
AAATAACAGAAAGAAAAAAATCAACAGGTAAATTACCAAGAACCTCAAGAACCCCTATGAAAACATGTCCAATAAAAAAACAAAACAAACCAGAGAAGACTGGAATAAATAATCCTTTAATTCAAAGAAATAAATGTACAACCACAAGAGCCAACAGCAAACCATGACCTCCTCAAACCAATAAAGGACGGACAAATGAGTGATCAAACCTAAAGAGACAACAATGTGAATTCTCTGACCAAGAATTCAAAATAGCAGCTTTAACTCAGTGATTTCCAAGATAACACAAAAATGTCAATTCAGAAATTTATCACAGAAATTTATATAAAGAGCTTAAAATAATCCCCCTACCCAAAATCAAACAGAAATCCTGGAACTGACAAATACATTTGTTAAAATGAAAACATCATTTCAATCAAGGCTCTCAAAAGCAGAATGGATCAAATAAGCTCAAAGACAGGTTATTTGAAAATACAAAGGTAGGCTCGGCGACTATGGCTCAAGTGGCTAAGGCGCCAGCCACGTACACCTAAGGTGGCAGGTTCGAATCCCCAGCCCGGGCCTGCCAAACAATGATGGCTGCAACCAAAAAATGGCCGGGCGTTGTGGCAGCTACTTGGGAGGCGGAGGCAGGAGACTCACTTGAGCCCAGGAGTTGGAGGTTGCTATGAGCTGTGATGCCATGGCACTCTACCCAGGAGGATAGCTTGGGGCTCCATCTCAAAAAAAAAAAAAAAGATTTCTGTCTTCAAATAAGCTGATCTAGTAACCAATATTTTTAAAAAGGAAAAATTTTCGGCCAGGCACAGTGGCTCATACCTGTAATCCTAGTACTCTGGGAGGCTGAGACAGTTAGATAGCTTGAGGCCACAAGTGTGAGACCAGCCTGAGCAAAAGCAAGACCCCGTTTCTACTAAAAATAGAAAAAGTGAGGCAAGAGGATCACTTGAACCCAAGAGTTGGAGGTTGCTATAAGCTATGATCCCATGCCACTCTACCCAGTGCGACAGCTTGAGACTGTCTCAAAAAAAAAAAAAGGGAAAATTTTTCCCCTTTTCTTGTCCCCTACTTGAAAGAACTAGTGTTTTTCAATGCTCTGACATATGCTCAACTGGGTAAAGAGGCAAAAATGCTGAATACAGAATCAGCGTGAACCCAGGGATCTGGTCCTGGCATCACTCATAATTAGCTGTATAATTTCAGGCTGGTTTTAACATTTCTGGACCTATAAAATAAGGAGTCTGACTAAAATTATTTCAAGACTTAACAGTCTATGAGTCATTGCTAGTCATTTGGCAACAGATAGTGATCTACTGACAGAAAATGAAAATCATTTGTGTTTCAAAAGTCTTATTTTGCAACTCAAGGATTTTAAATTCTTAGCTTCTTCATATTACAATTTTGCAATCTAAGTCAGAATTTCTTATCCCAGTAAGATGTTACTATGATAAAATAAAATGTCAGTTTTTAATAAATATTTGGCTTGATATTTCGCTGAAGATATAAATATTTTTGCAGTATATAAACCAACAAATCCTAGCTAATTCTGTTAGGTAGGTAGGTTAGAACAGCTCTCCTAGGAAGGAGGCAAAGTGGGGCCCTCAGGGTGCCTCCCATCTTAATTCTGTCCCAAGTGACTGCTCACACCTGCCACCCTACCAAATCTACCAATCAGAATGTTAAGGATGCCAACTGCAAAAGGCCCTTGAAAGTAAGACCTCTATCAGGGCTCTAGTACAGTAGTGGACTTTAGATGCCAAACTCTCTTCCTTCATGCCTAAGATTCAAAGCTATTGATAAAGTACCCAAATCTCTTGTGAATAAAAGGAAAAAGCAGAACTTTTGTCACTTACTACATTCCTTTAGGGGTCTGATTGCCCTAAAGCCTGTTGCTATTTTGTATAATGGTATAAAAGAAAAGGAGGCTAAATTTAACACAGAGTAAACTCCCCATTTCCTTGAGTCTTCATCATAAACACTGCTCCTTCTAAACAGAAGGAATATGATTCACTTAAGAAAAAAAAAAAAACAAAAAACTCTGAGAAGCATTCCTATGATGTTGAAAGCACACGTAGTGAGAATAAGATGGAGTCAGTTAGGCTAGGGCTGAGATGACACAGCTGGTCTACTCAGCTTAGGTCCTCTGTGACCTTCGATTCATGTCTCCCATTCTTGCTGTTTTGTACATTCAGCTTTAACCTAAAAGTAAATCTTCAGTAGTTTACAGCAATTGTTTTACGAGATTAACTTTTGAATTGGAATGCTATTTTGGGTCATGGGTTATGTCAATTTTTGTTTATTATGGGTCATAGGTTATGCTGATTATTGTTGTTTCAAGGAAGGGTTAACATGGTTTTTACTTTGAACTTTCATATATAAAACTGTGATTTTGGAAATGGAAGAACAGAACAGTTTTGGAGAGGCTACTCTAACTGTTCTCCAGAATGGCCAGCCTTCTGACAAGTAATGTTTGTTGGACCTATCCCTGTCTCTGCATATTGACTGACAGTGACAGGCAGCCCAGGCAGCAGGACCCTCTTTGTCTGGTAACAATGTTACACCTTGAATAACAAATTTATCAAGGTCAAGAACAGTTAGTTTATCTATAGCTTCAGTTTCACCCTTAGAAAAACCATATTTAATGTTAACATAAGATCATTAAGGATAACGAAAATATCTTTGAGGCCACATATTTGTACTAAAGGAAACAAAGTGAGGGGTAAGGAGAACAGAACATACCATACAGATTCTGCCCGTCACAGCTAGAGTCAATAAAAGATAGTTGCTTTGGTAATCAAATTTTGCTCAGTAAAATACCTTTAACAGAGAACAACTAAAAGCCAAAATACATCTTCATCTCTAACTTATGCCCATTTTTCCAGTCCCATATTATTAACTGTCTATAGGACAATCCTTTGACAGTAAATGTCATCTACCCAACTGACACTTTTATATAGAGATCTCTATATAGAAAATCAAGATCTCCATCGGTTTTCCTTAAAAATATGATTTTTTTAACTATTCAGTGAGAAAATGGACACTATGTTCTTACGGGGTCTCCCAAGCAAATCTTTGGATTAACTTTTTTTTTATTCTCATACTTCAAAATCCTACATCTTTTCTATTCTATTTCCATAATTACCACTTTTCAGTTCAATATTTATAAAAGAGCTCAGACTAGTACATTACATGGTCACTGGGCTTAATCTAGCCCATATCCTGATGATGTACTTACTGTACTAGTTACTTCTCAAATTATCATCCTGGATTAATCAATGGCTTGTCAGTAAGACAGTTATCCCCTCACTTCCACCTATGGTCCTGGTCTAAGGCACCCTCTGGTGGTCAGCAACAGGAATTATCCTCCCCCAAACCCTCCCAATTCTCTCCCTTGGTATAAAACACCCAGCTTACTGGTTTTGGTCACAGTTCAACTAATTCAATCTTAGAAATACATGTTCCTCAAACCCCTTCTTCTAAGATTTCTCTATCTTCCGATTATAGCCAGGTATTACAATAAATTCTCTTTCTCTCTGATCATATTGTAGGTGATGTAAAAAACTTCCCTAATTACAGCCTAATATACATAGCTTTTCCTAAATTTGCCTAAAAACAGGAAAATCATACAGTGAGCTTTGAAGAGATAGTGGCCTTAATGGAGAACCGTGATCAGTAACATCAAACTTTCCATTCAGAAGCTCCAACGTTTGCATCTACCCTCTGATTTCCCTGTAATTAAGCTTATTCTTTCTCAGTATTTATGGCAAAAAATTTCAATCACTATTACTGTTTTATAATAAATAAGGGGTGTTTAAATAGCAATGATTTGTATTAATTCACTACATAGTTACCCTTATAACAGTATACCAGCACACAATAAAATGTAGGGTATTCCTAAAGTCACTACACAAAGAAAAAATGGGAAGTTGTAGCTAAATGTACCTTTATTTACAGAATATTCATCATAAAATTTTAAACAGAGGTGGTCAACACATACAGAATATTTTGTAAATATTTTGTACAATTCTGTATTGTATTTTGAGGGATGGACCTTGTAGGCTAGACTGGGGATCTCCAAACCACTTCTAACACTGGAACTCAAAATGACTTCTCTCACAGACATTAGCAATTAAATGTTGTTCTGTTTTCTCAGACGCATGGTCCTAGCTCGCCAGAGGTTCACAATTGGGTCCCCCTCCCCTTCTTTATAAAAGCACATCTCAATTATTTTAAAGCTTGGTATTTGCATATACTGTGTTGTCTTACAATGGAAAAGATATATATTGACTGGGCCTCATATTCCTAAAACATCCTGCAAGAAGCATATTCTCCATAAAGCACCTGAAACTTGGCTTGGTGCCTGCAGCACAGTGGTTTACTGAGCTAGCCACATACACTGAGGCTGGAGAGTTTGAAACCAGCCCGGGCCAGCTAAACAACAATGACAACTGCAACAAAAAAATAGCCTGATGTTGTGGCAGGCACACAGTCCCAGCTACACAAGAGAATCGCTTAAGCCCAAGACTTTGAAGTTGCTGTGAACTGTGAAGCCACAGCACTCTACTGAGAGTGACAAAGACTCTGTCTCAAAAAAAAAAAAAAGCCCCTATAACTTGACCCTAATACTTAGCTCTCCCTTCTCTGAACTTGTCATCACTTTCAGAAACATTTAATTATAAAGAGGGTGCCAAAAATATACATACAAATTTTTAAAAACGTATCTATGTATTACTTTTCAAAGCTGAACTGAAGGTATTGTTACTGGTCAACTGTACCTAGACATGCTATGCACGTCCATTTTACCTGCAATCCATGCACTTTTTGGAAATGACAGAGTTTACTTCCAAGAGTAAACTTAAAATGTGTATACATTTCTTTTGGCACCCCAATATATTGTTCTCTATTAAAGCTTTTGAAAAGCTGAGAGTAGATTATATGTATGCTGCAGATACTGATCACCCAGCCCTCCAGGTAGTCTGGCAGGGCCTAGGGCGGCTGGACTAACTGCCTCAGGTGTGAACGCATCAGTTTAGCCAGCTGTGTTGTATAGATAGTTTAATTTTCTATGTGTGCCTTGCTGCTTTTAAAAAATGAATTGAAGGTGGGCAAACAGTTCAAGAAAGTATTAAAATTTAAAGTTCTGGCCATGCACAGTGGCTCATAGGTATATTCCTAGCACTTTGGAAGGTCAAGGGAATGGGGTCGTTTGAGGCCAGGAGTTTGAGACTAGCCTGGGCAGCAAAATAAAAATCCATCTCTACAAAAATTTAAAAATTAGCTAGTGTGGTACATGCCTGAGGCAGGAAGATCATTTGAGCCAAGGAGATAGATGTCACAGTGACCCATGATAGTACCACTGCATTCCAGCTTGGGCAACAAAGCAAGATCCAGTCTCCCAAAAAAAAAAAAAAAAAAAACTGAGAGAACTAAGATTCTGCCCCAGAGTTAGGTTACCACTCCATTTCTAAAAAGTAAAACAAGAGATTATAATTTATGCAACAGAAGTGCAATTTATCCAAGAAAGATGCATAAGTCTAATAGGGAGATACAAAAATGTTAAGGCCTTGGTTTTAAGTTAAAATAAAATATTCAAAGTATACATTTATCTTTTTTGATAATTAAATGACTTTTTTTTTTTTTAAAGACAGAGTCTTATTATGCCGCCCTCAGTAGAATGCCATGGCGTCACAGCTCACAGCAACCTCAAACTCTTGGGCTTAAGTGATTACCTTGCCTCAGCCTCCCAAGTAGCTGGGACTACAGGCACCTGCCACACACCTGGCTACTTTTTTTGTTGTAGTTGTTACTGTTGTTTGGTAGGCTCAGGCCAGGTTCAAACCTGCCAGCCCCGGTGCATGTGGCTGGCACCCTAGCCCCCTGAGCTATAGGTGCCAAGCCAATTAAATGACTTTTGATTAATGACACACTATTTGATCCCAATTATGCTTTCTAAGAAAATATAGTACTTAAGTTCTAGCAAATTTGTTTACAAAGAGAATATAATCTTGACTTTAAAGAAGCAAACCAAAACCTAACATATTCTATACCTAGAGTGTCAATTTCTATAAATCAGAACTGATGTTACTGCACTCTGATTTTACAATTGAATGGCATGAACTTTCTCCCAGAAGGGTGGTTATTATAAAAAGAAAAAATTCACATCAATCCTTAGACATGATTGCTTTTTCTAAGTTGCAAAATACTATCAATCTTTTCATGTCACTAATCATTAGAGAAATGCAGATTATTAATAAAAACCTCAATGCAATACTTTTACATGCACTAACAACTAAAATTTAAATGGTAATACTAAATATTGACAAGGATACAAAAAAACTGAAATCTTTACGCACCACTGGTAGAAATGCAAAAGATATTGCCATCTTATAAGTTAAACATACCTGTGCCACATAACTCACAGAAATGAAAACATAGGCCCACACAAAGATTTATATACAAAAGTTCATATAGTTTAATTCATAACAGCCAAAAAGTGAAAACAAACCCAGTTTCTATCAACTGAAGAACACATACACAATGCAATACTATTCAGCAATAAAAAGGAACTATCAATACATGCAACAATTTAACTGAATCTCAAAAGCATTAAGCTAAATGAAAGGAGTCAAACACAAAGGACCAGATACGGTATGATTTAGTTTTTTAGCAAACTCTAGAAAAGGCAAAACTATACTGATAAAAAGCAGATCAGTGGTTGTTCAAAGCTACAGGTTGGACAAGACAGAACTGACTGCAGAAAAGAGGCAAGAAAAATCATTTTAGGGTGATGGCAATGTTCTACATCATGACAGTGTTATTACAGGACTATATATTCTTCAAAACCAATCAAGTTATACACTTAAAACTAGTGGATTTTATTATTATTGACATATAACAGAAATAAGTTCTGGGGAAAAAGTTCTTACTTTACTAAGTTTTCCAATACGATATACTTTACTTACACTTTTTTCTTTTTAACATAAAAGTCTGTAATCCCAGAATCACCATAATAAATTTCTTGATGTTCTCTGATAAATACTGAAGATTAAGACAAATTTTATATACTGTCATTGTCAATCGAGGGCCATCTAAGTTGGGAAATTGATAACCAAATGTTCTTTTTATTTCAAAGATAACTACTATTCACGTAAATACACGTATATGCTGCTTTCCTCATTTAAACTTTACTTCTTTTTAAGACAGAGTCTCACTCTGTCACCCAGGGTAGAGTGCTATGTCCTCAGCCTACCTCACAGCAACCTCAAACTCCTAGGCTCAAGCAATCCTCCCACCTCTACCTCCTGAGTAGCTGGGACTATAGTCACCTGCTATAATGCCAGGCTAATTTTTTTATTTTTAGGAGAGACAGGGGTCTCGTTCTTGCTCAGGCTGGTCTTGAATTCCTGAGCTAGGTGTGAACCACCAACCCAGCCTCATTTAAAGTTTAAAAATTTTAATTAACATTATTTTGACAAGTTTAATTAATTAAAATGCTTTATTCTCCATTACCTATTTGTTTCTTTCTAAAACCATATTTAGACAGGAGAGGTTTAAAGGTACTAGATTTAATGTTTAGGTAACTTAATATCCAACAAAATAAACTTAACTGTGCCAGAAGCAGATACAGAATGAAAATGACCAACCATCATAAAAGTCTGAGGAAAATACATAAAAGTAATGCCAAAAGATAGCTCACTGGTGACTTACAGGGGCACCACAAATCAGTCTGGCTTGCATTAATGTGTTAACAACAACAACAACAAAAATCTCTCTAGATGAGAGATTTCTCATCTAGATTTTCAGTTCCTCTTGAAAAAAAAAAATTCAAAAGCTCTAGCTAGAGAGGGCCCACAGAACTAAATTACTACTATCAGCTAAAGCAAAGATGACATTATCCCTTTAGAGAGGGCAAGAACTCTTCAATTTGTTCAGGTTCCATGACATTTTCATGGTCACTACCTTCATAGCTACATGTACCTGAGTTTTCAAACCCTGGCAGGTCTATTTCTTTTAGTGCCTCAACTAAACATAATTGAGACTTATACTGACGTTTCCCCTAGATTTGCTATGCCCAGCTGGGGTAGACTTAAAAAATCTGTTTATTGGGTGGCGCCTGCGGCTCAAGGAGAAGGGCACCGGCCCCATATGCCGGAGGTGGTGGGTTCAAGCCCAGCCATGGCCAAAGACTACAAAAAAAAAAAAAATCTGTTTATTAATAGTAAATTATAATAATGTATATGCTCTACTATGGACTAGAAAATATATAAAGAATGCTGATGATACAATACCAAGTGCATAAAAATTATTAGCAATTTAGTATATTTGCAACCCAGATAGACAAACCCAGATAACTTTACTTACTACATTCATTAATATAAGAAAACCATTTCCATGTAGAAAATCAAAACAAGAAACAAAACATCTTTGTTCCTCCAACATGAAAAGTGACCCTCTTAAATACACATAAAGGACACGTGAAGTATAAATAAGGTTTTAACAAAATGCTAAAATAAAATACAATAAAATGTTAAGAAAGAAATAGGAATATAATTCTAAGCATTTACTCATTAGCTAGAATTATTGTTTACATCATTTAATGAAAAGGGAAACTTTTTTATCACAACTTTGAGGTAACTGCTGAGATAACTCTTTTTAGTTACCAAAGAAAAATCTACACAGTTCTAGATACAAAAAACCATAAGTTAACAGAAAAAGAAAATCTAATAGACTTACCCGCTCTGTGGCTCCTTCCTCCCCTGGTAGACATGCAGCAGCAGCACAAGCTATTTCCATTATAGCAGAGCTAGTAGGAGCATCAGTCGTTGATGAAGACCTGGGTCGGCCTGACTGCATGACAGCTGTCATCTCCTGGCCAGATTTCCTGTTGATTTGGGGACTTCCTTTTGGGGCCTCTGGCTTGCCCCGCCTACTATGCAAGCTTGTCCCTCTCTTCATCTTGGGTGGCACTCGAATCTGCTGCAGGACACGATTCAGAGCTGTAGGGTGGGTGGGGACACCATCAATCTCAGCACATGCGTTCTGGCTTTCCAGATCCATCTCAGGTTCTGGATCTGTCTGAATCTGCTGCACATCATGTGGAGACACTGATGACCTCCTGCGCTGGTGCTGGAAGAGATGCTTCAAGCCTTGGCCAATCACATTAATGTTCTCCAAAGCATTGTGGGTCATTTTAGACAACTTTTGTTCTGATTCTGTCTGCTTTCTGGCCTCTGCATCTTGGGATTTGCCTCCAGGATCAGGATCCTCATATAACTGTTCACTGCCCGAAGGCTCCATCAGTAGACTTAATATGCTTATTTGCAAACTTAAAAATTTTTAAACATACCAAGACTGTCAAATTAGGTAGGCATTTGCTTCAACAGTGACTACGCATGCAGCTGTGAGACGGAGGCTTCATGCCTATCTAATGTTAAAAAAAAAAAAAAAGAACCTTATATTATAAATCCATGCAGAAACTCCAGTGTTAGAAAAAGAAAAACATGCTGCTAGCCAAACAAATAGGCACATTCATTAAGCAATCTTTAATCCAGAAGATTAAAAGATGTTATTTAAATAGTGGGCAATAATTATTTTCTAGAATAGAAGAAAAACCCCAGAGCAAGTACACAGGAAATGAAAACAGCAATAATTGTTTTTAATCCCTACAAGTTTCAATATATGAAGAAATGTATCCATATATGAAGTATATGAATACTAGAAGAGCCATCTTAAAATAGACACCATAATAGTAGTTGATAGAACAGTCATAACTTAGGAAATCAAGAGAACAGACCACCCAACAGGTTCATTCTAGCCAAAGCAATTTAATTCCCTTTCATGCATAACTACAGTTAATTATCCACATGCTAAAACTCAGTAAATTCAAAGAACAGTAGTGAGAAGTAGCTATCCCAATCTAATTGCATGTGGATTTTAATGGAAAACAGGGACTAGTCAACCATTCATGTTCGTTAAGTTCATTAATAACTACACATGACAGGAAGAAAATGGTAATAAAAATTATTGTAATTTGAATTCCTTGCTAAAGTACACATGACTTTTCGGGCACCAGAAAAGTCCAGACAGAGTAAGTCTTCAGAGAGACTAGAGCTTTACCCCATACCAACTTTAGAGAAAGGAAATTCAAAGAAATCCCTTTCTCTATAGCGTCATCCCTGACAGAGCTTCCCACATATCCACACAAGCTGTAAAGCAAAGAAGTAACAAAATAACTAGGTATGATGGAAGAGTAAATGAAAGATTTCAAATAGCACCCATACACCAGTATTAAATATTAAATTCAAGAAATTCAAAGGAAGCTGAAACTAAGATATGTAAAGTCAGCACAACTGCCATGGCTACTGAGATCACATGCAACAAATAAATAAATAAATAAATGGGGGGATGGCAGAGGATGAGATTTTTCCTAACAGAAATTTGTCTGTTTTTGTATTGAGTTTGTGCAAACATACAGAAGGTACCCAAAAAATGTACACACACTCTTATGCACATTTTAAGAAAGGAAAAAACTATTAATATTGTAATATTCAATATATACTAATAACAAAAGATGAATACAAGTCACATCTGAGTTCTGCAATTACAAGAGATATTCAAAGTATATACATATTATATAATAGATAGATAATATCTCTTATAATGTGTATACATTTTTGGCACCCCCAGTATAAAACAAAACTGTATAAATGCACAGAAGTTGCTAGAGAGGAGAGCTTCTTTCTAAGGTTCCATATTTTCCCTTGATTTTGTGTTTAAAGGACTTTAAAACTCCCTGTACTACCAAGTACTATGAACAATCTAAGCCACTATCAATGAAGCCATACAATGCTCGTGTTCTACGGATATACAAACTCAAGCCATAAATTAGCTGGTTACTAGAATTCAGAGGAACAGGAATACAAACCCACTAAAGCTTCCTTCCTGGTTACTACTCTCAGAAGACCTTCTTACTATAGTATATGAAAATGTCAGTATGGCTCCATTGTCCATATTTTTTCCTGCCTGTTCCCCCATCTCCTAACCTCTTCATGACTCAGGAGCAAAAACAGGGGAACAGGTTAAAGATATTTTTCTCTCACCAGTACCTTCCTACTTTCTAAGTACCACAAAATTGTTCTAACTTAGGCAAAGAAATAGCAACCATGAGAATATAAAGTTTCACTGCTTTTCACCCAAATTCTTGTGGCCCTACTGAAATCATGCTGCCCAGCTGTGGCCTCCTATCCATTTCCTGATTGTGCTTTTGTTTGTATCTTTCCATTTGAGAGAGCTAACCAAGAAACTTTTAACTCTCACTAGATTAATGACTGTTGTGGTCTCTGAGACTTATTGTTGACATAAATTTAGCCAGTAATGGCTATTTTTCAATTATTCTCACCCTTCCTCATGAGTTTGTCTGGTAGACTAACCAATTATTGAATTATTTCTAACCTGTAAAGCATTGAACTCCTCAGATAAAACGGGCTACGTAAACAAACTCATCCTGTAATACTGGAAATCAACTCATCTCTTCTTGTACTGGGCTACTTAGATCCCGTGAAAGCAGCACACTTCTTCCCTACTTGCACCGCATTAACTAAATAATACAACTTTTTTGTTGTTATAAGTGAAATATATAAAGTTTATCCCATGAGATTAAAAGATACTTGAATAAAGGAATGGTGTCAAGGTTAGCTGAGAAACCAAACGACCTACTTATCTCATACATTAAGAATTTATTACTCGGCAAATCTATTTCTTTACAAATTAATGGTAGCATTATAGACTATCAGGTGGCATCTATTTGCTTCATATGTAAAAAAAGGAGACTGTGGCACATTTTAAATGTCAGTAACTTCATTTAACATTTCACTAGCATTTGTGCATCACTCATTTTCAAACAATTCAAAATGATAGTTGATGACAAAGAAATACTAGCATTCCCTAAGAAAAGCTAGAAACAAGTTATTAATTTCCCAGCCAAAGCTATCTTCACAGCTGCAAAGATTAGGAAATAAAATAGTAGTGAATTCTAGGATTTCCAAAGACAAAACTTACCTTAATCTAGCACAGAATCACCTGGCATGGAGCCCTAAACAAACTTACATTGAGCTTTAAACATCAAGTTTTAAAATAAGAATTTTGAAAAACAATCTATTGCATTAATTATAAAATGTAATCTGGTACTTACACTTGTAGCTATCATCGGCATTACTGCTGTGACAGCAGCACCAAGAAGCACGGTCAAGGTTTTGAAGGTTACTAAAATTTCCTATAGGCCAGTAGAAAATCTTTAAGGCCTCCTTTCAATATATGCCAAATATTAAGGAAGACCAAATGCTATGCCAAAAATACCAAAGGTATGACGTCGTAATAACTAACTCTTTAAAGTTGCTGACAGTAAGAACGCATTTAAGGATTTTAATAATCTCAAAGTTGTATAAGACTCATCTACTTTCTTTTGTATGTTGGTAAAGCTCAAATGAATAAATAACTGCCCAGTTTATAAAATTCTCCAGTTAACTAATATTAAGATCCCTGATTTAACACAAGTTTAACTGCAAAGCCAAGTATGTTTGGTAAAAAGGAAATGTTGGCTTCTCTTTTATTCACTCAATTTTCTCTGAAAAGTAAAGTTCTTATTAATAAAAGTAAACCAGAGGGAAAGAGAAAAGGAAGCAGAAGGACATGGGAAAAAGAAAAGAGGTGGAAGGAGAGAAAAGTGGGAAAAGACGGGAAAATAAAAGCCAACCTATAGATAGGGCATTTAAAATAATTTTGTTAAATTCTTAGAATTTTCAAAAATTAATCTCTCTGCCACAGTTTGCTAAAAAGACATAATATGCCTTTAAGCTCACACTAAGGAAGCAAGTTATTCTAAATTAATATCAGAAATAACTGAAAAAAATTATATTTTTAAACTCCATCAAACATTTAGGAGAGTACTTTATACCAAATTATATACACATTGTTTTTTCTCCCTTTATGTTTTTCTTTCCAATTCTTGAGTTTTTTGATAGATGTGGTAACCAAAATTTTTGGTCTGGCCATAAACCAAGTTAATTTCATTAACAATGAAGAGTTAGATACTTGCCTTCATCACTCTTCCTCAAGCACTTCTAAGATGTACAAGAATCCTTTTAGGAAAAACTGAAAAACAAACAATAAGAATTACAAAATGAAAAATTTAGAAGGGGAAACTTATCATAGATGTACAGAAAAGACTGAAAATGTAAACAATAAAGTGTCAATAGTCCTTACTGCTCACTGGTAGAGTATGATAATTTTTTCTAGTACCTTTTAATATTTTCTAATTTTTCTGAAATGTAATTAAGAAGAATTATCAAGAAAGAAGATATTTTGGGAAAAAAGAATATTAACTTATCAGTATTTAAAGAGAAAGTGGAAGCTGGGAACCGTGGCACAAGCCTGTAATCCCAGCACTCTGGGGGGCCAAGGCGAGTGGATTGCCTGAGTTCAGGAGTTCAAGACCAGCATGAGCAAGAGCAAGACCCCATCTCTTAACAATAGTTGGCACTGTGGCAGGCGCCTGAAGTCTCAGCTACGTGGGAGGCTGAGGCAAGAGGATCACTTGAGCCCAAGAGTTTGAGGTTGCTGTGAGATACGATGCCACAGCACTCTACTGAGGGTGACAAAGTAAGACTCTGTCTCCAATTAAAAAAAAAGAGAGAAAGTAGAAAATGTCCAAGATAACGATAAATATTTTTAACACTATCATACTGAATAAGGAACAGGCATTCCATTAATTCTAATCTTAATGTTAACACGCAATATAAAACAAACACATGAAAGCACCACAATTTTTATGAGTAAATATTTTTTAAAGTAGCTTCCAAATCTGTATCTGCAATTTTATATTCAAAGGCTATTCTAAAAACCGTATCTACCATGTACAGTTGAGAAATGAAGAAGCAAAGCCAGGCGCAGGCACTCAGACCTGTAATCTTAGCACTCTCGGAGGCCAAGGCAGGTGGATTACCTGAGCTTACAGGTTCAAAACCAGCCTGAGTAAGTGTGAGCCCCCATCTCTAAAAAACAGCCGAGCATTGTGGCAGGCACCTGTATTCCCAGCTACTCAGGAGGCTGAGATAAGAGTATCGTTGAGCCCACGAGATTGAGGTTGCTGTGAGCTATGACGTCGTGCTTTTACCGAGGGTGACAAAGTAAGACTCTGCCTCAAAAAAAATAAATAAATAAAATAAAAATAACTTTTAAAAATGTGAGACGCCCAAAAATTAGTATTTCCCTGGAAAACGAGCTTTTAACAGCCATTACCAAAGAAGCAATTTAATTAAACAAGTAGTTTGGAGACATCTGCTATAGACCCACCATTATATAGATCTGCCTTCATGGAAGTCACAATCTAGGATACAAAGTAAGATTTACTTACTTGAAACATTGGAAAACGGATAATTAACTGCTAAAGTATGTAAGGATGACTGCAATTACCATTAGAAGTAAGGAAGATCAGTTAGGATTGGATTTGTTTGGGAAACACATGAAAAAGTGCTCACCTTCCCCAATCATCACAGAAATATAAATCAAAACCACTTTAAAATATCACCTAACCCCAGTGAGAAACGGCCCACATCACAAGGTGCCAAAGCTGCAGATGCTGGTGTGGGTACAGAGAGAGGGGTACACTTAGCACTGCTGGTGGGATTGCAAACTAGCCCAGCCTGTTTGGAAAGAAGTATGGAGATTCTTCAAAAGAACTTAAAAGTAGACCTCCCATTTGACCCCACAATCATATTACTAGGTATCTATCCAGATGAAAAAAATTCATTTTACTACAATGTGCACTCATGTTTATAGCAGTTCAATTCACAACTGCAAAAATGCCTATCAACCCATAAATAGATTAATAAATTGTTGTATATTTATACCATTAAATACTATTCAGCACCCATAAAAGGAGATAGAGACATTGCATCTTTTGTATTTACCTGGATGGATTTAGAGAACACTCTCCTAAGTATCTCAATAACAGAAAAGCAAGCATTCCATCTCAACTACATGCCCACACAAGAGAAAAACACAATTAAATTCAAGAATGTTCAGTGGTTAGTGTGCCTGCCACATACACCAGGGCTGGCAGGTTCGAACACAGCCCAGGCCTGCTAAACACAACAATGACAACTACAACAAAAAACAGCCAGGCGTTGTGGTGGGCGCTTATAGTTCCAGCTACTTGGGAGGCTGAGGCAAGAGAATTATTTAAGCCCAAGAGTTTGAGGTTGCTGTGAGCTATGACGCCAGGGCAACATAGTGAGATATTCTGTCTCGAAAAAGTAAAAAAATAAAATACAAATAAATTCAAGAAGGGGGAAAAGGAAGGAGTAGGCTGGTAAGTTTCCACCTAACAGGTACAATATAGGGGTATTCAGCACACTTCCTGAGTGAAGGACTCAACTGCAACTTGTAAACTAATCATGAATACAAACCTAAAATTAAATATATGTGTGTGTGTATTTTTTTTAATTTTTTTTAAATAGGCTTGTACTGAGCTCTGAAGGACAAGATGGATGGACATGCAGAAAGATATAGGCCAAATTTCCAGCCAAAAAGCAGTAAATGCAGTTCAGTCTGGGGTCCAGTAAAGAGTCCCAATGGACCATACTGATAGATATACATTTCTGAGTAGAAGAAATATAACACTGAATAGACAAGGCTGGGAAGCTAAAGAAGGCTTCAAATGTTGGGTAATTATTTACTGAACGCTTATATATGTTAGGCATTAAACTAAACTGAGGTGATTTATATATACTATCTCTAATCCTCATAATAACCCTGCAAGAAAGGGTTAAGTTACTCCCAATTTATATTAGAAAAGCTAAGGCCAAAAAAGGTCTAGTGACTTAAAATTTTGACTTGATACAGTAGACAAGACCCATTTTAGGATTTTGAGAATATGTAGGATGTTTGGGGACTAATAATCTAGAGGTATGTAAAATGCATTAGAAGAGTAAAAGACCGTAAGCAGAGAAATTTGGTAAGCAACTTGTAATAATTTAGAAAAAGGTGGTAAGAAAGAGCTGAGCCCATAGGTGTGGCTGGGAATGGGTCATTTCTGAAATGACCATTCTAGAAACTAAATGGAAAGGAGTGAGCACACAAAAAAGTACTAAAGAGTCAACAGAAACTCCTCATATTATCATAATAAATCTTGAAAAAGCATCTAATAAAACTGATACTTATAGTTATTAGCTAGAAATTTACTTAAACATACAATCATCCAATTTATCCTCCTGTATCTTATTTCAACAATAAAACACCATGCATGCTTTATTTAGCTCAAGACCTTTGTTGCCTTTCTTTTTTTAAAAAAAAAAGAAGCTTGAAATTTTATTTATTTATTTATTTATTTTGCAGTTTTTGGCTGGGGCCAGGTTTGAACCTGCCACCTCAGGTATATAGGGCTGGGGCTCTACTCCTTAAGCCACAGGTGCCACCCCCTTTCTTGCCTTTTAACACATCTCATTGGCTCTCTCTAGTCTGTGTGAAAGTTATTTTCTTGTATCCAACATTGGTAAAATGTCCCTTATTCCTCTGGACCTAAAAAAGTTCAGTTGGTCATATTGTTTTTGTTTATTTTCTTAAATATTTCTCAAGTCTGGAGTCCTGTAAAGAGGTCCGATGGACCATTCAAGATTTTACAACTATAAAATTTCATTTTTCTTGGGCAGCACCTGTGGCTCAGTAGGTAGGGAGACGGCCCCATATACTGAGGGTGGTGGGGTCAAACCCGGCCCCAGCCAAACTGCAACAAAAAATAGCTGGGCATTGTGGCAGACGCCTGTAGTCCCAGCTACTTGGGAGGCTGAGGCAAGAGAATCGCCTAAACCCAGGAGTTGGAGGTTGCTGTGAGGTGTGATGCCACAGCACTTTACCGAGGGTATAAAGTGAGACTATCTCTAAAAAAAAAAAAAAATTCATTTTTCCTTCTTCTCACACATCATTTACAACACAGTCAACTGGAAAAATTTTAACTACCCAAGAAAGCTTATCTATCTTTCCATGGATTCTTTTAAAATCTCTTTTCCTACAGTCTTTAGTAAAGAGCTTATTATGACCAGTGTTTGCTATTCAAGGCTATTTTCATGCTGTCAACAAGTTTTTCCTTTTCAGACATCTAAAAATAAATAAATAAATCAGTCACAGTTTCTCTTACTTTTTCTTTTTTTTTTTGGATTACAGAGGCTTTTTCCATCTGTTACCATATGCTTAGTTTTCCCTAAATAATTATCTAGCTGAACCAGTCCCACCCCACAACCCACCAACAGGGAGATACTCTCTGTTTCAATTTAAGAGAGATATAGCAAAATTATTATAGGAATTATTATAGGAATGTGTTGTGGATTTCAAATGTATAAAGAATGCAGAAGAGCATACAGAGTTAGAGTTTCAAGAGTCTTATACCATCCAAAAAGAGTATAAAAACAAAATATAACCTGCAATGATTTTTTTAATTGTACTGCTTTATATAAAAATTTGAAGTATAGAACCATGTATATAGTATGTTATTTGTCCTTTTCTTGAGAGTCTCACTTCATTGCCCAGGCTAGAATACCATGGCCTTAGCATAGTTCACGGCAACCTCAAACTTCTGGGCTACAGCGATCCTCCTCCCTCAGCTTTCTGAGTAGCAGGCATGCACCACCATGCCTGGCTAATTTTTCTGTTTTAGAAGAGTCAGGGTATCACTTTTTTCTTTTCTTTTTTTTTTGAGACATAGTCTCACTATGTCATCCTTAGTAGAGTGCAATGGCATCACAGCTCACAGCAACCTCAAACTCTTGGGCTTAAACAACTCTCTTGCCTCAGCCTCCCAAGTAACTAGGGCGTCTGCCACAATGTCCGGCTATTTTTTTTGTTGTAGTTGCCACTATTGTTTGGCAGGCCCAGGGTGGGTTCAAACCCACCAGCCCCAGTGTTTGTGGCTGGTACCCTAGCCACTGAGCTATAGGTCCTGTAGTCCTAGTTACTTGGGAGGCTGAGGCACCAAGCCCAGGGTCTCTTTTGCTCAGGCTGATTTCATACTCCTGAACTCAAGGGATCCTCTGGCCTCAGCCTGCCAGAGTGCCAGAATTAAAAGCCAAAGCTACCCCACCCAGCCATATATTATGCTATTATTTTTAAAAGAATGAGTACATACTATACAGGGCATAGACTATTTCATTCTGGAATGGCAAACAGGTAATTGGTAACTACGTTACTCTAGGGGAAGAACTACTATACTAACAGAAAAACATTAAAATATTCAAATCCAGGCTTGGGGCCCATAGCTTAAGCAGCTAAGGTGCCAGCCACATACACCAGAGCTAAAGGGTTTGAATCCAACCCAGGTCTGCCAAACAATGACAACTACACCAAATAGCCAGGCATTGTGGTGAGCGCCTGTAGTCCCAGCCCCTTGGGAGGCTAAGGCAAGAGAATCGCGTAAGCCCAGGAGTTGAAGGTTGCTGTGAGCTGTGATGCCATGGTACTCTACCCAGGGTGACAGCTTGAGGCTCTGTCTCAAAAAAATACAATACAATACAATACAATATTCAAATCCAAAAAAAGATGAGAAAATGAGATCAATGGAACAAGTAAAACACATAAAAATCAACATGTAAGATGTCAGGCCAAGTGATGTGGCTCATGCCTGCAATCTTAGCATTCTAGCAGGCTAAGGTCGGAAGATCACTTGAGCTCAGGAATTCAAGATCAGGTTGAGCAAGAATGAAACGCCATCTCTTCTATAATTAGAGAAATTAGCTGGGCATTGTAACAGGTACCTGTAGTCCCAGCTACTAGGGAGGCTGAGGCAGGATGATCACTTGAACCCAAGAGTTTGATGTTGCTGTGAGCTAAAGTGAAGCCTTGGCACTCTACCCTAGACAACAGAATGAGACTTTGTCTCAAAAAATAAGAAAACATTTAAAAAGTTAAAAAATTAATAACCAGTAATTGTGGTATTTACAGAATCACACTTAAAAGTAGAGAAAATAGTTAAAAGTATGGGAAAGTCATACCAACATAAACTAACAGAAAGCTGCTCTGGGTATGTTAATGAGGACAGATACCCGGAAAAAGTAAGGCCTAGGGAAACAGAGGTCTTCTCTAGGAGACCCCAAGGATACTCCTACAAGGTCTTCCCCATGGTGACTCAGCTCTTAGGAATTTGTAGAAACTTAACTTCTTGGGACCTAGAAACTAACACTTGCTTTCACTTCTGTAAAAGTCTGTAATTCTGTAAAAGCTGGAGCCGACTTCTCCAGCTTGATTCAAACTGATCAATGAGAAAGGTACCTGTGGGTGGGAACTTTTTGACTGGAGATTAAAGGAGAAGACTGAGCCAGTCGGGGAGCGCAGCCATTTTGAATTCTTCTGTGCCGTTGCTCTGCTGACATAAAGCCCTTCCTCTTTTAAACACAGTGTTTGGTTGTTCATTCTCTCCACTGGGCCTCATCTTCCACCAATATTTCTAGTATTCAAACTAGACTTTAACGCAAAAAAATTGGCTCGGTGCCTGTGGCTCAAGTGGCTAAGGCACCAGCCACATACACCTAAGGTGGTGGGTTCGAATCCAGCCCGGGCCCGCCAAACAACAATGATGGCTGCAACCAAAAAAAAAAAAAAATTAGCCAGGCATTGTGGCAGGTGCCTGTGGCCTGTGGTCCCAGCTACTTGGGAGGCAGAGACAGGAGACTCGCTTGAGCCCAGGAGTTGGAGGTTGCTGTGAGGGGTGATGCCACAACACTCTACCCAGGGGGACAGCTTGAGGCTCTGTCTCAAAAAAAAAAAAAAAAATGCAAAAAAATTAATAAAAGAATGATTTATAGAACTAATTATAATTTACCAGAAGATATAATAATTTTAAATTTGTATGCATGTAATAACACAGCCTCCAAATATATAAAGTGAAACTTAGCAGAATTACAAAGAGAAACCAAAAACTCCATAATTAATCCAAACTCCAAAAACTCCAAAACTAATCATAATAAGGAAATTTTTAATACCTTTTTCAGTAGTTGACAGTACAAATGACCAAAAAGCAGATGTTAGAAATACAGATTTGAATACCATGATTAATAAATTGGACCTAAATAGATATTAATATACCACCAGTCACCCAACAAATACAAAATAAATATTCTTTCAAGAAGAAAAAGATCACTTATAAAAACTAACAATATGTTAAGCCCTAAGGCAAGTCTCACAAATATTAAAAAGGCTGAAATATACAGAGTAGACTCTCCAGCCACAATGTGGATTCCAAAGGTTAGCAGAAAGTAGAAAGAATCACTTTTTTTTTTCCGCAACTAAGATTTCTGCTATTCCAACAGAGTTGGAACAACAGCTGAGGCTGCACAGGTACCCAAAAGCCTCTCTGACCAAAGAAAATAGTACTAACAGCATGGAAGAATCCCACTGAAGGTAGGAAGGTAGAATGTAGAAAGGATATGGCAGAGCTTAAGAAATTGAGTCAAACAGAGAACTTGAAGATCCAGTAGGAAATATCAATAATAGATGAGACCATGGAGAAGAAAGAATCTCAGAGCTAGACAGTAAAGCTCTTGAGCTAACCCAGGCAATTAAACAGGCAGAAAAGAAAAGAATGAATGCAGAATATTCACTCAGAGAATTATGAGACTTCACAAAGCATTCAAACACACAAATTATAGGGATCCCTCAAGGAGAAGAAGAATGTCCCAAAGGAATGGAAGCCACACTGGAGAATATCACAAATGAAAACTTCCCACATATCACTAAAAATTCCAAACACTGCTTTTAGAGTGATATCAAACTCCCGTTCATCTCAACATAAAACAGAGCATCTCCAACATACCTTATAATGAACCTGTCCAAAGTCAACATGAAAGAGAAAATCCTGCAAGCAGCAAGGATTAATTCCTCATTAACCTCCAGGGGCAGATCCATTAGGGTAACAAGATTTTTTCAGCTAAAACTTTCCAAGCCAAAAGACAATGGTTATCTACCTTTAATCTTCTTAAACAATATAATTTTCAGCCAAAGAATTCTGTATCTTGTTAAACTAAGCTTCAAAATTGATGGAGAAATCCAATCTTTTACTGATATGCAAACACTGAGGAAATTTACAAGATGAGTTCTACAAGAAATACTTAGACCTACTGCCCATGAAATGGTAAAAAATCTAGAAGAAAGTATGGAGAAAATTCTTGAGAATGTCAGCCTGGGAAAAGAGTTTATGTAGACGATTTCTGTAGCACATGCAACAACAAAAATAAACAAATAGACAACCTTCAGAATGGGAAAAGATATTTGCATGTTACAAATATGACAAAGGCTTGGTATCTAGGCTCTTTTTTTTTTTTTTTTGAGACAGAGCCTCAAGCAGTCACCCTGGATAGAGTACTCTGGCGTCACAGCTCACAGCAACCTCGAACTCTTGGGCTTAAGTGATTTTCCTGCCTCAGCCTCCCAAGTAGCTGGGACTACAGGCACCTGCCACAACACCAGCTATTTTGGGGTTGTAGTTGTCATTGTTGTTTGGCAGGCCCATGCTGGATTCGAACGCGGCCACTCCGGTGCATGTGGCTGGTGCCTTAGCTGCTAGAGCTACAGGCACTAAGCCTCTAGGCTCTTTAGAGAATTTAAATTAATCAAGAAAAAAAGACACATCAATCCCATCTATTACTGGGCAAGAAATATGAATAAAACCTCTGAGGAAGACAGATAAATGGCTATCAAACATAAGAAAAAATGTTCATTGTTCCTGATCATCAGAGAATGCAAATCAAAACCACCCTGAGTTATCTCTTAATCCCAGTCAGAATAGTCCATATCACAAAGTCTCAAAGTTGCATATGTTGGCACAGATGTGGAGAGAGGGAAACACTTTTACAGTTGGTGGGACTGCAAGCTAATACAACCTCTATGGAAAGACGTATGGAGAATCCTCAAAGAACTCAAAGTAGACCTCCCAGATGGTCCTACAATCCCACGACTAGGCATGTACCCAAAAGAAAAAAATCATTTTATCATAAAGACATTTACACTAGATTATTTACTGCAATTTACAATCACCAAGATTGTAAGTGGAAGCAACCTAAATTCCCATCCACCCAGGAATGGATCAACAAGCTGCAGTATATGTATACCATAGAATACTAGTCAGCCATAAAAAAGATGGAGTCTTTACATCTTTTATATTAACCTGGATGGAGTTGAAACACATTCTTCTTAGTAAAGTATCACACGAATAGAAAGCAAATATCCAATTTACTCAATACTAATATAAAGCCAGCAGACAATCTAATGCATGCCCACATAAAAGAAAAACTCTTCTGATACTGAATTTTGATCACTGAAAGAAAAAAAAAGAAAGAAAAACTCAATACAAGTTGGGGGGAAGGGATAACACGAGAGTGGGGAGAGGGAAGGGGACTGGTGTGTTCTCACTTAATGGGTACAATATAAAGGTATATGGCATATCTCTTGGATGTGAGACACAACTACAAGAGAGACTCTACCTAACAAATGCAAATATTGTAACTTAGTTTGTACCCACGCATTAACTTGAAATTTAAAAAAAAGAATATAAATGATGGCTAGGTCTGGTAGCTCACACCTGTAATCCTAGCACTTTGGGAGGCCAAGGTCAGGAGGATTCCTTGAGGCCAGGCGTTCAAGACCAGCCAAAGCAAGAGCAAAACCCTATCTCTACAAAAAATAGAAAAATTAGCCAGATATGATGACACATGCCCATAGTCCCAGCTACTCGGTAGGCTGAGGCAGGAGGATCGCCTGAGCCCAGAAGTCTGAGGTTGCAGTGAGCTGTAATGATGCCACTGTACTCTAACCCTAGCAACAGAGCAAAACCCTATCTCCGAAAAAGAAAAAAAAAAAAAAAGAATACACATGATAAGTCAATAGAGTAAATAAAAGAGGATTATAAAAGGAAGCACAATTTATCAAAGAAGGCCTTAGAAAAAAAAGAAGTAACAAATGCAACAAATAGAAAACAGCAAGATGGTAGGTTTTAATCTACCCATAATAATGATCAGTATAAATGTGAACATACCACTTAAAAAACAGTGTCAAATTGGATAATAAAAGCTTCTACAAGAAGCACAAATAATATAAAGATTTAGATAGGAAAAAAATTAACCAATGGGGTGGTGCCTGTGGCTCAGTGAGTAGGGCGCCAGCCCTATATACCAGGGGTGGCGGGTTCAAACCCAGCCCCGGCCAAACTGCAACAACAATAAAAATAGCTGGGTGTTGTGGCAGGCGCCTGTAGTCCCAGGTACTTGGGAGGCTGAGGCAAGAGAATTGCTTAAGTCCCAGAGTTTGAGGTTGCTGTGAGGTGTGATGCCATAGCACTCTACTGAAGGTGACAAAGTGAGACCTCTGTCTCTTAAAAAAAAAAAAAATTAAGCAATGAAGAAAAACATATTATACAAACACTAATCAAAAGAAAATTAGTATAGCCAAGTGAATTGCAGACAAAGTAGGCTTTAGGGCAGTGCCTGAGGCTCAGTAGGTAGGGCGCTGGCCCCAAATACCGAGGGTGGTAGGTTCGAACCTGGCCCCGGCCAAACTGCAACAGAAAAATAGCCCGGTGTTTGTGGTGGGTGCCTCTGGTCCCAGCTACTTGGGAGGCTGAGCCAAAAGAATAACCTAAGCCCAGGAGTTGGAGGTTTCTGTGAGTTGTGATGCCACAGCACTCTACTGAAGGCAATAAAGTGAGACTCTGTCTCTTAAAAAAAAAAAAAAGCCTGCCAAGGATAAAGCAAGGAATTACATAATGATAACAGTCAATAACAGAGAATGATAGAGTCAATTCTCTAAGGTGACGTAACAGTCCTGAATATGTATGCATCTAAATCAAAGCTTCAAAGTGCACAAGGCAAAGACCGAGAGAGGTTTGAGGGGAAACAGACAAATACACAATTATAGTAGTAGACTTTGAATTCTCATCTGTCTGTTACTGATAAAACAAGTAGGTAGAAAATCAGAAAGAATATAGGTGGCCTGAACAACTGAACAATATTCACCTAACTTGACCTAGGTGACATCTGTAGCACACTTCACCCAACCACAGACGAATATACATGCTTTTCAAGTACATACTCAAGTATATATTCACAAAGATATACCATATTCTGGGCCATAAAACAAATCTTAAAAACTACAAAAACTAAAAAAAATACAAAGTACATTCTCAGACCATAAAGGAATAACTAAATCAGTAACAAATGATATGAGCAAAATCTCTGAAAACACTAGAATAATAAACAATGTGCTTCTTTTAATCTATGGCTAAAAGAGAGGCTAATGATAGTTTAAAAATATTTTTAAGTAAATAAAAATTAAAATATACCATTATCAGAATTTATGGGATACAACTAAAATAGTGATTTAAAAAATTATTCTTAAATACATCTGATATCAGAAAAGATGATCTAGGCTGTGAATAGTGGCTGATACCTGCAATTCTAGCACTCTGAAAGAAGAGGTGGGAGGATCCTTAGAGCTCAGGAGTTCAAGCAGCCTGAGCAAGAACAATATCCTGTCTCTACTAAAAATAGAAAAATTAGTTGGATGTTGTGGCAATCACCTGCAATCCTAGCTACTTGGGAGGCTGTGGCAGGAAGATTGCTTGAGCCAAGGAATTTGAGGTTGCTGTGAGCTAGACGGATACCAAGGCTCTCTAACCTGACACAAAAGACTGAGAGACCATCTCAAAAAACAAAAAAAGAAGAAAAAAGAAACGATGACCTAAAACCAATAACCTAAGCTTTTAATTTAGGAACTAAAAAGAAATCAAAGCAAATCAAACCTAAGTTAAACACAAGGAAGGAAGTACAGTAGAATGAACCTCTATAAGTTGACCACCCATGGGACCGTAGCAAACTGGCCAACATACAGAGGTGGTCAATATAAGGAACTAGGCCTACTATACTGATATACATACATGTGGTGCATGTCTAATCTATGCAACTTAGGTCAATTTATGGAAATGTTCAATGTACGGAAACAATCAACTATTTTTTTTTTTTTTTGAGACAGAGCCTCAAGCTGTCCCCCTGGGTAGAGTGCCATGGCATCACAGCTCACAGCAACCTCCAACTCCTGGGCTCATGCAAGTCTCCTGCCTCCACCTCCCAAGTAGCTGGGACCACAGGCCACAGGCGCCCGCCACAACGCCTGGCTAATTTTTTTTTTTTTTTTTGGTTGCAGCCATCATTGTTGTTTGGCGGGCCCGGGCTGGATTCAAACCCACCACCTTACGTGTATGTGGCTGGTGCCTTAGCCACTTTAGCCACAGGCGCCAAGCTGAGATAATTAACTATGATGGCACTATTGTAATTAATAAACATTGAGTAGAAATCAATGAAACTCACAATAGAAAAACAACAGAGAAAAACCAATGTAAGCAAAATATTACTAAAATTAATAAGAATTTTAGCCAGACTAATGAAAAATTAAAGGACACAAATTACTAATTTCAGGAATGACAGAGAGGAGATGTCAACACTGATACAGCAGATATTAAAAGGATAATAAAAGACACCATGAACACCTCTATGACACTAAATTCGATAGCTTAGATAAACCAATTCTCAGAAAGATGACAAACTATTAATACAAGAACTATACAAGGAGAAACATATGTAAATAATTCTATATATTTTTTTAATTTGTATTTAAACTTTCCAGCAAGAAAAACTCCACATTCAGATGGTTTTACTGGTTAACTCTATCAACCATTTTAAAAAAGGGTAAGATGATTCTACACAATCTCTTGCAGTAAAAAGAAGGGAACATTTCTCAACTCATTTTATGAGGCCAACATTACTCTAATACCAAAACAAGATAAAGACACTACAAAAAAATTACAGACTAATATCTCTAATGAACATATATGCAAAATTTAAAATAGTATTAGCAAATCAAATACAGTGTTCCATTAATACTAAAGGACACTACATTAATCAAAACTATGTAAGGTTTATCCCAGGGATCCTGGGCTCATTCCAACATTTAAAAAATCAATGAAATTCATCATATTAACAAACTAAATTAAGAGCACGGTGCCTGTCGCTCAGTGAGTAGGATGCCGACCCCATATACTGAGGGTGGTGGGTTCAAACCTGACCCTGGCCCAACTGCAACAAAAAATAGCCGGGCGTTATGATGGACACCTATAGTCCCAGCTACTAGGGAGGCTGAGGCAGGAGAATCGCCTAAACCCAGGAGTTGGAGGTTGCTGTGAGCTGTGACTCCAGAGCACTCTACCAAGGGCAACAAAGTGAGACTCTGTCTCTAAAAAAAAAAAAAAGGAAGAAAAACCAAAAAACAAACTAAATAAGAAAACTGTATGATCACAATAAATGCAGAAAAAGTATTTGCCTAAATCCAATATTTATGGTAAATACACTAAGAATAGAAAGGACCTTTTAGCCTAATAAAAGGCATCCATGAGAAATCTACAAAATCTAGTAGAAAAGAATATTATAGGTGGAAAAGCATTGCCAGGATTTTAGGAGCGAAAGGAGATACAGAGAGTGGGCCACTCTTCATCTGACATTCACTCAGACAAGTTTACACTGATAAACCTGGAAAAAATAATTAAAATGTTTAAAACCTATGAATCCTATTACTATGTATATGATAAGACATGTAGGAATAAATTCCAAAAATACCCCAAAATTAGGGGTTTTTTTAAATCTCATTTACAAGAAGCTACAAATTAAATCCAGGGTTTGCTTTGGCAGTTTTTGCCTATCTCCCCTGCCTCTCTCCTCTCACCATTCCTGAAAG
The DNA here is from genome assembly GCA_963574575.1 of Galagoides demidoff. NCBI lineage: Eukaryota > Metazoa > Chordata > Mammalia > Primates > Galagidae > Galagoides > Galagoides demidoff. The sequence goes on along the minus strand of CAUYQV010034309.1, from coordinate 13,159 downwards.
GTAACACCAAGAAAGAAGCTAGCTTATTCTGCCTTGATTCTAATACTTATTGTCCACACCTTTGGCTGTCACTCAAAATCTGATATAAGAAGGCAGCTGAAAGTAAATGAATGAATAAATGAATGAATAAATAAATAAAGGCAACTGATGGAGAACTGAATCGTTTAATTTTCCAACTTACCTCAAACTAGCAGGAATGAAAGTTCTTAGCGAAGGCGACAACACCCAAAGCAAATAGACAACCATCAGAATGGGTATCTGCATATTATGAATCACACAGAAGCTTGATAATGGGCAGCACCTGTGGCTCAAAGTAGTAGGGGACTGGCCCCATATACCGGAGGTGGTGGGTTCAAACCCAGTCCCAGCAAAAAAAAAAAAAAAGCTTGTTAACTAGGATCTATGTAGAACTCACATTATTCAACAAAAAAAGACCAATCTCTTATATCAATGGGCAAGAGACATGAATAGAACCTTCTCTAAGAGAGAAGACAGACAAATGAATGGCTAACAAACATATGAAAAACTGCTCATCAACCCTAATCATCAGAGAAATGCAGATCAAAACCACCCTGAGATAGCACCTAACCCCACTGAGAATGGCCCACATCACAAAGAGTCAAAGCTGCAGCTGGTATGGATGTGGAGAAAAGGGAACACTTTTACACTGCTGGTGGGACTGCAAACTAGTACAACCCATTTGGAAGGACGTATGGAGAATCCTCAAAGAACTCAAATTAGACTTCCCATTTGATCCCGCAATCCCATTACTGAGCATCTACCCTAAAGAAAAAAAAGTCATTTTATCATAAGGACATTTACACTAGTCTGCTTATTGTAGCTCAGTTTACAATTGCCAAATTATGAAAAAAAACCTAAATGCCCACAAATCCAGGAATGGATTAATTAAGCTGTGATATATGTATACCATAGAATACTATACAGCCACTAAAAAGGATGGTGACTTTACATCTTTTGTATTAATTTGGATGGAGTTGAAATACAGTCTTCTTAGCATCACAAGAATGGAGCAGCAAGAATCCAATATACTGGCTTGGCATCAGTAGCACAGTGGTTACAGTGCCAGCCTCATACACCAAGAGTGGTGGGTTCGAACCAGGCCCAGGCCAGCTAAACAACTGCAAAAAAAATAGCTGGGTATTGTGTTGGGCACCTGTAGTCCCAGCTACTTGGAAGGCTGAGGCAAGAGAATTGCTTAAGCCCCCAAGAGTTTGAGGTTGCTGTGAGCTGTGATGCCTCAGTACTCTACCAAGGGTGACATAGTGACAGTATGTCTCCAAAAAAAAAAAAAAAAGAATCCAATGTACTCAATTCTGATATGAGGACAACTGATGCTAGTACATAGTGGGGGGGAAAGGGAATGGGTGAGTAGAGAGAGGGAAGGGCGGGCCATGGTGTGTGACACACCTCTTGGGAATGGGACGTTACTATTAGAGGGACTTTACCCAATAAATGTAAGCAATGTAACCTTAATGATTCCCCAGCATAAAAAATTAAAAAAGAAAAAATTCTTGCCAAGTACAATGACTCACACCTGTAATTCTAGCTACTTGGGAGAATGAGGTGAGAGGAACACTTGTGGCCCAGGAATTCAACACTGCAGGGCAGCTATGATCACGCCACTGCACTGCAGCCTGGGTAAAAGAGCAACACCTTATACATACATACATACAATGTATAGAGAGAGAGACATACGTACAATGTATATAGAGAGAGACAGACAAATAAATGAACAAATGAAAGGTCTTCAACCCCCAAATACTTCCTTCTTTGATGCTACCTGTGACCTAAAATTAGATCCTTTTGTGATTCCAAAGAAATATCTTACTTCCTTTTGAAAAGAAATATGACAGGTAGAGAGGATAGGAGAGGATGTGTGTGAGGCTCAGTATATCTAGAAGACCAGTCTGTCTTAAAAACAAAGCTAGACTGTGAATCAGTCTTTTAAGAATGTTCTAGAGCTATTTCCATTTGGAACAAGTTTCATAATTAACACATATATGAGGTCATTACTATTTTTTTTAAGGAGACAGAGACTCACTCTGTCACCTGGGCTGGTGTGCAATGTGGCCCAATCATAGCCGACTGTAGCCTCAAGCTCCTGGGCTTAGATAATTCTCCTGCCTTCAGCCTTCCCAGTAGCTAGGACTACAGATGCACACCAGTACAGCCATGTAATTTTTAAATTTTTTGTAGACATAGGATATAGCTGTGATACTCAGACTGATCTCATATTCCTAGCCTGAAGCCTCCTTAGTCTCCCAAAGTGATGGAACTACAGGTGTGAGCTACTATATCCAGCAATATGAGGATTTTAAAGGTGAATCAATAAACAAGAAAAATAGAGGAGGAGATGGAAGAGGAGAAAGAAAAAGAGGAAGAAGAGGAAGGGCAAGAAGGGAATAAAGGGGAGGAAGAGGGAGAAGAAAGGAGGAAATGAGGGGAAATAATTCAGAAGCATAAATAATCTCTAAGTATCTCCCCGTCTAGACATTCCCACCAACTCCCTTAAAGATTACTTTTTGTCCTGCCATCAAGAAGCAGATTTTCGCTCCTTCTCGAATCTCTGGTTTGGCCCACCTGCCTCTACTCCAGTCTTCACCATGTCCATCAGGGTTACCCAGAAGTCCTACAAGGTGTCTACCTTTGCCCCACTCATACAGCAGTGGGCCCGATGCCCGCATCAGCTCCTCTGGAGTGGCCTGGGCACCGGCCTGGGTCTGGGTGGAGGTTACGCCGGAGCTGGAGGAATGGGGGGTATCACAGCCATCACAGTGAACCAGAGCCTGCTGAGCCCACTCAACCTGGAGGTGGACCCCAACATTCAGGCCATGTGCACCCAGGAGAAGGAGGAGATCAAGACCCTCAACAACAAGTTTGCCTCCTTCATCAACAAGGTGCACTTCCTGGAGCAGCAGAACAAGATGCTGGAGAACAAGTGGAACCTCCTGCAGCAGCAGAAGACGGCTCGCAGCAACATGGACAACATGTTTGAAAGCTACATCAACAACCTTCGGCAACAGCTGGACACACTGGGCCAGGAGAAGCTGAAGCTGGAGGCAGAGCTTGGCAACATGAAGGGGCTGGTGGAGGACTTCAAGAATAAGTAAGAGGAGAAGATCAACAAGCGTACAGAGATGAAGAATGAATTTGTCCTCATCAAAAAGGATGTGGAGCCCCTCTCTTCCTTGGCGCTACCTACAGAGGTGGCCGCCATCTCCTATTAGGCATCATGGCTACCCTCAGACCCCTTGTGAAGTCGAAGATAGTCAAAAAGAGGACCAAGAAGTTTATCCGGCACCAGTCAGACCAATATGTCAAAATTAAGTGTAACTGGCAGAAACCCAGAGGTACTGACAACAGAGTTCAGAGAAGATTCAAGGGCCAGATCTTGATGGCCAACGTTGATTACGGGACAACAAGAAAACAAAGCATATGCCGCCCAGTGGTTTCCAGAAGTTCCTCATCCACAACGTCTAGGAGCTGGAAGTGCTGCTGATCTGCAACAAATCTTATTGTGCAGAGATTGCTCACGTTTCCTCCAAGAACCACAAAGCCATTGTGGAAAGAGCAGCCCAGCTGGCCATCAGTCACCAATCCCAATGCCTGGCTGCGCAGCGAAGAAAATCAATAGATAGCTCATGTGCACATTCTATTTGTAAATACTGCCAAATAAATAAAACAACAAAAAATAAAAAGGAGTGGATGAAGCATACATGAACAAGGTTGAGCTACAGTCCTGCCTGAAAGGGTTGACTGACGAAATCAACATCCTCAGGCAGCTGTATGAAGAGGAGATCCGTGAGCTGCAGTCCCAGATCTTGGACACATCTGTGGTCCTATGGACAACAGCTGCTCCCTGGACATGGACAGCATCATTGCTGAGGTCCACGCCCAGTACGAGGAGATCGCCAACTGCAGCCAGGCTGAGGCTGAGAGCATGTACCAAACCAAGTATGAGGAGTTGCAGGTGCAGGCTGGGAAGCATGGGGACAACCTGCAGCACATGAAGACGGAGATCTCCGACATGAACCGGAACATCAGCTGGCTCCAGAATGAGATCGAAGCTCTCAAAGGCCAGAGGGTCCCCCGGAGGCCTCCATTGTGGATGCTGAACAGCGTGAGGAGCTGGCTCTTAAGGATGCCAAAGCCAAGCTGGCCCAGCTGGAGGCCGCCCTGAGTCAAGCCAAGCAGGACATGGCTCAGCAGCTGCGTGAATACCAGGATCTGATGAATGTCAAGCTGGCCCTGGACGTGGAGATCGCCACCTACTGCAAGCTGCTGAAGGGGAAGGAGTGCCAGCTGGAGTCGGGGATGCAGAACTTGAGTATCCACACGAAGACCACCAGTGGCTACTCAGGTGGCCTAAGCGTGGCCTACCGGGGGTGCCTCACAAGCTCTGGTCTCAGCTATGGTCTGAGCTCCTTCCAGACCGGCTTTGGCTCTGGTGGGGGCTCCAGCTCCTTCAGCCGCACCAGTTCCAGGGCTGTGGTTGTGAAGAAGATTGAGACCCGAGACGGAAAGCTGGTGTCTGAGTCCTCTGATGTCCTGCCCAAATGAACTGCCACTGGGCCCTCCAGTCTACCCTCTCACACAGCTGCCACAGAGCCCGTGGGGGAGACAGCTGTGCCAGGGAGCACATGGAACAGAAGACCCACCTGAGTCTCAGCCCCATCCCTCAGCCCATCCTTGTGGGGAGTTTACCAGCTGGGTTACCCCCTCTTACATACACCCCCAACTAAAAACCAATTTGATTGCTTTTTCCAAAATAAAGCCTCCACTGCATTGCCAATCAAAAAAAGAAAAAAAAATTACTTTTTGAACTCTCATGGGTAATTACCTATCTCAGAATGAAGACAAGGAAAGAGATCTACCTTTCTTCAGAAGTCTATAATCTTCAAATACTTTTTGAAATAAAGATGCTTAAAGAAATACTATTATTAAAGTATAAATCAGGCTCAGTGCCTGTAGCTCAAGTGGCTAAGGCGCCAGCCACATACACCAGAGCTAGCGGGTTCAAATCCAGCCCAGGCCTGCCAAAAAACAATGACAACTACAACCAAAAAATAGCCAGGTGTTGTGATGGGTGCCTGTAGTCCCAGCTACTCAGGAGGCTGAGGGAAGAGAATCACTTAAGCCCAGGAGTTGGAGGTTGCTGTGAGCTGTGATGCCACTGCACTCTACCCAGGGGGACAGTTTGAGGCTCTGTCTCAAAAAAAAATAAAAAAATAAAAATTAAAAAAAATAAAGTATAAATCAGATCTCTATCATCAAAACAAACAGTATTAACCAATGAACAGAAGGAGGTAAACCCTCATCATGAAAGTTGAAAGTGCTTTGGTAACTCCATTAACCCTCACTTACACAGTACTTTAATGTATAGGTGAGATGTACCTCTGACAAGGCTTGTAATTTCAGGAGTCCCACAGAAATGTCCTATAAGAACCTAAATGTGTGATGGCAAAAGTCCTGAAATACCAGGAAAAATACCCTAAAATTTAGCCTAATTTCACCCTCAACAGAAAAACATCATGTGACACACATGGGGAAAAAATGGCCAGTGTCTCCCAAACACTCCTGTGTAAGGGCAGCCAAAGGGGGAGGAGGGTGTCTTTTCTGTACTTTTATTTCAAAAGAATAAGTCTGTTTTAAGATTTACCCTGTGGCAATCCTCAGTCCTCCAAACATATGCAAAAAGTATCATATATGAAAAGCTGTTTTTCATCTTTTTTTGTTATTATCACATATAGCAACCAATGCTTTGAACTATGTCACCTATATGTTTTGTTTTATAAGGGACACTCTTCCGAGTAGCCAGCATAGAAAAGACTATCAAAATGAAATTCCTAGTAACTTTAAATAGGAGAGGAATTAAGGAGCAGAATAAACAACTGAAGCAACTGAAGGTAACTCCTGTTAAATGATTAAAAATCCAGAAAAGAACAAAATAAATTCTATATACTTTGTAGAATATATATTTATCTTTTAAACCTAGAAGGAGTTTGTCTTTTAAAAATCCTAATTTCAAATTCCTTCTATAACCAACCATTCACTATTTGTCATCTGAAAGAAACAGGACTGGGCTGAGCTCAGTGGCTCACCCCTGTAATCCTAGCACTTAGGGAAACTCAGATAGAACACTTGAACTCAGGAGTTTAAGACCAGCCTAAGAAAGAATGCTATACCAGAATAGAAAAAATTCTATTTTTTCCACTAAAAATAGAATTAGTCAGGCATTGTGGCAGAAGCCTGTGGGAGGCTCAGCAGGAGGATAGCTTAAAACCAGGAGTTCAAGTTTGCTGCAAGCTAGGCTGAGGCTATGGCACTCTTGCCTGGGAAACAAAGTAAGACTCTTGTCTCAAAAAAAAAAAAAAAAATACTCATAATAAATATGTTACAATTCAACATGCTTCAGTAGTATATCAAATTTCGTTCAAATGCCCCAGAGTCAACATTAAATATCTCTAGAATAAATGAATGAACACAAGGTTCATTAAAACTCAGCCATGTTTTTCAGATTATAAAAACATCTCCAATTTAGGCTTTCTCCTTCACTTCCACTTAATTCCACTTCCATTCTTTTCAACGCGTTACCGTAAATAATTCCCTGGCTTAAATTGTATTTAAGAATTTAACTAGAAGGTCATTTGAGATGGTTTCAATGGTAACAAATACTTTATGCTTTGCTACACTGAAAATTTATTCAATAGTTCTAGTCTTGAAGTCATGTTTTCTTACACTTCTATTTTATAAGGGGCAATATTTTTCCAGCTACCACCTAAAGGAATTCATGATTGAGCACATCTTATACCAACTATTTATAACTCAAATCATTTAATTTAAACAAACACTATTAACTCAGCACATAGATAAAAAACCTAAGAGTTGGAACAGAAATGAAAAAGATACAATCAAGGTAGGTGGGCATTTACTACTGTAAAGAATGTTCTCTCCTCAGTCATGAATATTGTTTTTATTAAATTTAAATTTATTAAATTTTCTTCTCATTTTCTTTTTGCAGCATAAAATGTCAAGCAATTTTCTTAATAGTGTCTTTTAAAAACCAAAAAGTTTTAATTTTGATGAACTCCAATTGAGTGATTATTTTTCCCTTTATACATCATGCTTTTTGTGGCTTTAAGAAATTTGCCTAGCCCAAGGTTACAAGATTTTTGTCCCATATTTTCTTCTAGAAGTGTTATGGTTTTAGCTCTTATAGTTAGGCCTCTGGTCCATTTGAAGTCAACTTTTATACATGATGTGAGGTAAAGGTTGAGGTTCTTTTTGTGTGTGTATGAACTGCCAATTGTTCTAGCACCACTTGCTGAAAACAGTGGATATTCACAGAATAAAAATAATTCCACTTCCATTCTTTTCAACGCTTTACCGTAAATAATTCCCTATCTTAAATTTTATGATCCATCATCATAAACATTCCCTTGCACATGCTTTGAGAATTTCCTTGGCTGCCTTCTTCCTAGCAAAACTATAATCTTGGATAATCTCTCTGCCTAACCCACCATACCTGACACTTGCAGTTGAAACTGACAAGAAAAAAAACCACACAACAATGCTCACCAACAACACCTTAAGTTCATGTCCTCTGAACTCCAATGGGCATTTCTTTCTATTCTGTAATCCTACATTTTTCTAGTCTGTTTAACTCCCTCATTCTCATAGAAGACTGTTTTCATACTTCTTAATTCTCTTCAAATCCAATATCCCTTCTCTCCTGCCCTCATTCCTCTAATGACCTGGCTTCCTACATCACTGAAATATTCTGTTCTTATGGGCTCCCTCCCCTACTAATTGAGATTAACAATTAATCTCATTTGTTAAAACAATTAATCTCATTAATTAAAACAAATTAATTCATTTGTTCTCTCAAGTGTGGGTTAAAAATATTGCCAATCCCATAGTGTTACTGTTCAGAATCAAGGAGATAATTTATACATAGAAAGCAATTAATAAATATGCCTGGCACAAAGTAAACAAGATACTCAAAGGTTATCTACTATAATTTTTTTTTACTGTTACTACTACTACTACTAATATTCAATATGTACCATATCATAATCATAAAATAAATTTAGCAAAGTAAAAAGGATTATACTTAATGCATTTTTATATATTTATAAATGCACACATACAAACATATATACGTATGTGTGTATATATATGTGTGTATCCATTAGGAAGGATTACATTTTATGCAAAATTATGAGTCCTATTTCAATTAACACTTAGATTAAGTATCATCTGAAAACTGTTAGTAATTTACCAAAATGTCTGTTTCTTTCTTAAAAATGGATATAAAATCTGTGACAAAGTCTAAATCCCAATAGAAAAACAAGTAAATGTTACAATTGGGATGACTAGACAGCACAATATATTTCTGAGCACTTAACGTGAGTATATTACTACAAATCATGTTCTTAAAATTACACTATTTAAATATGGAAGGTCCAGGCTGGCGCCTGTGGCTCAAGCGGCTAAGGCGCCAGCCACATACACCTAAGGTGGCAGGTTTGAATCCAGCCCAGGCCCACCAAACAACAATGATGGCTGCAACCAAAAAATAGCCAGGCGTTGTGGTGGGCGCCTGTGGTCCCAGCTACTTGGTAGGCAGAAGCAGGAGCCTCACTTGAGCCCAGGAGTTGGAGGTTGCTGTGAGCTATGATGCCACGGTACTCTGCCCAGGGGGATAGCTTGAGGCTCTGTCTCAAAAAAATAAAATAAAATAAAATAAAAAATAAATATGGAAGGTCCCATTATTTTGTTGGTCCTTTCACATAATTCAACTAAACAAATGTTTAAGTGCCTTTAAAATGTAAGACAGTGTACTATTCTAGCTGGCTCAATAGAACTTAGGAAATAATTCTGTTTTTCCCCTCTATGTTCCTAAAACCAGGAGAGTAAGCTTATTTTATATCTAACACACTGAAGTTAATAATATCCATTTAGTCCAGCCTAAGACATAGATATTTAATTTCAAATGTGCCTTTCTATCACAAAGAGTCCCTCTGTGAACTAACTTACCTTTAAAATATTGGCATTTCCTGCTGAGATCAGGCAAAGGTTTAATTATTGAGCTGCATTCACAGAATATCAAACCAGTGAACTTAGCGACCTGTCCAGGAGTGGGGTTTCTCTCTTTTTTTTTCCCCGAGCAATCTATACAACAGTTTTCTAAACAATATTCATAATGCATTCATTCACAGGATCACTACTCAGAAGCATATAAATAAATCGGTGCACAGCCACAGCCATCCAAACATGTTTTGACAGATTCAGGCCAACCAACTGCAAAGCTTCTGAATATGCACACCCCGCAGGCCTATGTGGTACCAGCCTATGGCTCCAGTGTATGTTCCTTTCCTTCCTGGAGGTCTTATTCTAGCTTTACATGAAAGAAAAATAAAGTCATCATTTGAGTGGATCAAACTTTCAGCAGAGTAAAAGAAAAAGACGGTCTATAGACTCCATCAAACAAGCATCTCCTTAGTAGAAAGCAGGCAACTTAGTCAGAAAAGACAATACAACATAAACTCAGTATATTTTAAATTATTTTAAGGATCAAATGAGTAAGAAAGTATTTAGATATACTACTTTCATCAAATTTTACCACAACTATTAGAATGACTACTATTAAAAATGTAAAATAGAAAAAAATAAAGTAAAATAAAATAAAATCAGAATATAGCCAAGTATGGTGGTTTACACCTGTAATCATAGCACTCTGGAAGGCTGAGGCAGGAAGATAGCTTGAGCTCAGAAGTTTAAGACCAGACTGAGCAAAAGTGAGATCCCCATCTCTACTAAAACTAGAAAAATTAGCTGGGCATCCTGTCAGGCACCTATAATCTCAGCTACTCAGAAAGCTAAAGCAGGAGGATCATTTGATCCCAGGAGTTTAAAGTTGCTGTGAACTAGGCTGACACCATGGCACTCTAACCTAGGCAACACAGTGAGTCTTGTCTCAAAAAAATAAACAAAGAACAAAAAAAAAAAAAGAAAAGAAAGAAAGAAAGAAAAGAAAAAAACACCAGAATATAAGTGTTGGCAATAATATGCAGAATCTGAAACCTTTGTGCATTGTTGGGAAGAATAAAAAATAGTATAGACACTGAGAAAAACAGTATGAAGGATGCCAAAAACATTAAAAATAGAATTACCATATGATCCAGCAATTCTATTTCTAGGTATATACCCAAAAGAATTGAAAGCAAGGTCTCAAAAGGGATGCTTATACCCATGTTCAAAAGCAACATTATTCACAAGAGCCAAGATATGGAAGCAACCCAAGTGACCATTGATGGTGAATGAATAGGCAGAATGGGTTATATAAACACAATGGAATGTTATTCAGCCTTAAAAGGAAGGAAATTCTGTAATACCTATATATTACAATACAGAAGAACCTTGAGGACATTACAATAAGTAAAATAAGCAGATCACCAAAAGACAAATACTTTATGACTCACCTATATGACATACTTAAGAGCAGTCAAGGGCGGTGCCTGTGGTTCGAAGGAGTAAGGCGCTGGTTCAATATGCCAGGTGGCAGGGGCTGGTTTTGAACCAAAAACCACAAAAAAAAAAAAAAATAGTAGTCAAAAACCACAAAAAAAAAAATAGTAGTCAAAATCATAGAGACAGAAAGTCACAGGGCGGTGCCTGTGGCTCAATGAATAGGGCACCAGCCCCATATACCGAGGGTAGCAGGTTTGAACCCAGCCCCGGCCAAACTGCAACAAAAAGTAACCGGGCGTTGGGGCGGGTGCCTGTAGTCCCAGCTACTCAGGAGGCTGAGGCAAGAGAATCGCCTAAGCCCAAGAGCTGGAGGTTGCTGTGAGCTGTGATGCCATAGCACTCTACTGAGGGTGATAAAGTGAGACTTTAAAAAAACAAAAACAAAAAAAGGGAAGTCATGGACTAGGGGGAGGGAGAAATGGGAAGATTGTGAAGATATTGTTTAACTGCTGTGAACAGAATGTTTGTTGGTTTTACAAGCCAAAAAGAGCCATGGAGATGGATGGTGATAATGATGGTTGCACAACATCACGAATGTATTTAATACCGTTGAACTGCACACTTAAAAATGGTTATGATGATAAATTTTATGTTATAGGTAACCATAATTTTTAAAACCTGAAAAAAGTTTTTAAAAAATTATAAACCAGCTAGGTAAAGAATAGCTAACCCAGCACTGTGGGAGGCCGAAGCAGGAGGATCACTTGAGGTCAGGAGCTTGAGATCAGCCCGGGTAACACAGCAGTGAAACTGTCTCTATAAAAAACAGAAAAATTAGCCAGGTGTGGTGGTATGTCCCAGCTACTTGGGAAGCTAAGGCAGGAGGATCACTTGAGCCCAAGTCTGAGGTTAAAGTGAGCTACAATGATGCCACTGCACTCTAGCCTGGGCAACAAAACAAGACCCTATTTCAAACAAACAAAAATTACCTGGGTGTGAAGGCACACTCCTACAATCCTAGCTCTAAAGGAGGCTAAAACAGGAAGATCATTTGAAGCCAGGAGTTAGCAAGGTTATAGTGAGCTATGATTGTACCTACTTGGTCAAAAGAGCAAAACTTTTGTCTCTTTAAAAAAAAACAAAGGCCGGGCACCCGTAGCATAATGGTTACGGTGCCAGACACATACACCAAGGGTTTGAACCCAGCCCAGGGTTAAACAACAATAACAACTGCAACAACAACAAAAAATAGCCAGGCATTGTGGTGGGTACCTGTCGCCCCAGTTACTTGGGAGGCTGAAGCAAGAGAATCACTAAAGCCCAAGAGTTAGAGGTCGCTGTGAGCTACAGCACTCTACCGAGGGTGACATAGTGAGACTATGTCTTAAAAAAACAAAAAACAAAAAACAGGGCAGTGCCTGTGGCTCAAAGGCGTAGGGAGCTGGCCCCATATACAGGAGGTGGCAGGTTCAAACCTCACCCTGGCCAAAAATTGCAAAAAATAAATAAATAAAAATAAAAATAAAAAACAAACCTACAGCTCAAAGCCAAACAGTATCTTTTTTTTTTCCTAAGACAGAGTCTCAAGTTGTCACCCTTGGGTAGAGTGCTATGGCATCACAGCTCACAGCAACCTCAAACCCTTGGGCATAAGCAATTCTCCTGCCTCAGCCTCCCAAGTACCTGGGTCTACAGGTACCCGCCACAATGCCCAGCTATTTTTTGATTGTAGTTATCATTGTTGTTTGGCAGGCCCAGTCTAGATTTGAACCTGCCAGCTCTAGTGTATGTGGCTGGCACCCTAGTTGCTTGAGCTACAGGAGCCAAGCCCAAACAATATCTATTTTAAATATTTAATTTTCTGTTCATGTTGAATCCATTAGATGACATGCTTCCGAGCAATGAGATTAGTTTAGTTTTAACATTTTATACATTTCTTGAATAAAAACAGAAGACTTATAAGAGAAGAGGGAACTACTGGGAAAGAGAAATATACTATTAACTATTGCAAACATCAATTAATAAAGTGTAGCCTTAATTATTTGCCAACACACAGAAAACATAAGCACAATAGCATTTCTGAGAAGTGTTAAAATTATGGATTCAATCAATCATTCATTAAGTGTCATTCAATACCTATCCTTTGGTTAAAACTGCATTGTGTACTAAAAACCATAAAAATCTAAAGGATAAGGAAGGCTCAGCACCTGTGGCTCAAGCAGCTAAGGCACCAGCCATATACACCAGAGCTGGCAAGTTTGAATCCAGCCCAGGCCTGCCAAACAATGACAACTATAACCAAAAAGTAGCCAGGTGTTGTGGTGGGTGCCTGTAGTCCCAGCTGCTTGGGAGGTTGAGGCAAGAGAATTGCTTAAGCCCAGAACTTGAAGGTTGCTGTGAGCTATGATGCCACAGCACTCTACTCAGGGTGACAGCTTGAGGCTCTGTCTCAAAAAAAAAAAGGGTAGGGAAAGTATTGTAAGTATAAAACTATGTAAAAGCAATTCTTACACATGTATTTACTTACATCTTTTTTTTTTTTTTGAGACGGAGCCTCAAGCTATCCCCCTGGGTAGAGTGCCATGGCATCACAGCTCATAGCAACCTCCAACTCCTGGGCTCAAGCGAGTCTCCTGCCTCCGCCTCCCAAGTAGCTGGGACCACA
>CAUYQV010034308.1:0-19338 GCA_963574575.1 Galagoides demidoff | reverse complement strand
GTGGTCCCAGCTACTTGGGAGGTGGAGGCAGGAGACTCGCTTGAGCCCAGGAGTTGGAGGTTGCTATGAGCTGTGATGCCATGGCACTCTACCCAGGGGGATAGCTTGAGGCTCTGTCTCAAAAAAAAAAAAGAAAAGAAACTCAACAGATAGAAAACTGTATCTTTAGGAAGAAAGAACAACATAAGAAATGATATGTTTTTTGGTAAATAAAAAGTATTTTTTGCTTAATTTCTTTATAATACAAAGTAAAAGTTATAATAATGCTTTGTGAGGGAATATATGTAGACATGATATAAATGGCAACTAGGGCATAAGAGATAGGGGAATGGTAACGGGTATAACATGGAAGTAAGCTGTGAAGAGTTAAGAATGTATAGTATTATCCCCAACACAAGCATCTAAAAATGCAGAGATAGAGCTAATAACCAATAGCTAAATTAAAAATTTGAAATTCTAAAAAATACTTAAATAATAACTTTAAAAAGCAAGAGAGAACCAACAAAAACAGAGGCACAAACACAAAACAATAAAATGGCCGATCCAAATCCTACTATCACAATCAACATGAATGTAATAAACACTACAACTATAAGACAGATATTGTCATTATGGATAAAATAGCAAAGCTGGGTGCCACCTATGGCTCAAAGGAGTAGGGCGCCAGCCCCATATGCCAGAGGTGGCAGGTTCAAACCCAACCCTCCCCCCCAAAAGAGCAAAGCTTACCTGTATACTATCTATATGAGTTACAACTTATGTAGAAAGACATAGTTTCAAAGTAAATGAGTGAAAACAGATATGTCAGGCAATCAGGAAACATAGGAAGACTGGGCTCGGCACCTGTGGCTCAAGTGGCTAAGGCGCCAACCACATACACCTAAGGTGGCGGGTTCAAATCCAGCCCAAGCCCGCCAAACAACAATGATAGTTGCAACCAAAAAATAACCAGGCATTGTGGCGGGTGCCTGTGGTCCCAGCTACTTGGGAGGCTGAGGCAGGAGACTCGCTTGAGCCCAGGAGTTGGAGGTAGCTGTGAGCTGTGATGTCACGGCTCTCCAGCAGTAAGGCTGGAATAACAACATTAATATTTAATAAAATTGGCCATAAGACAAATAACATTATTGGAGATGAGGCAGGGGAACATGAGGATGATAAGAGGGTCAGTTTATTATGAGACAACAATCATAGGTGAGCATATCTCTAAACAGAGCCTCAAAATACATGAAACACAAGTTGATAGAAGTGAAAAGAGAATTAGATAATTCCACAAATTTGAAAATTTTAACACTACTCTCTCAAGAATAGTTAGAAAAATCAGGCAAAAAATCAATGAAAATATTGATGTACTGAATAACATTATCAGTCACTCTGAGCTAATGAATGCCCATGATGCCACAGCACTCCTACTCAGGGAAACAGAATGAGACTATATCTTAAAAAAAAAAAAAAAAAAAAAACAGGAGAATTGGCATTCTTTTTAAGTTCACATAATTCACTTATCAAGATAGACCACATGCCTGGTTATAAAACAAATATAAATACGTTTACAAAAATTAAAAAGATAAGTTCTCTGATAACTATGAAACAAACTTAAAGATCATTAAGAATAAAATACTAGGAAAACCTCCAATATTTGGCAACAAATAACACTTCTAAGTAATCCATGGATCAAAGAGTAAATCACAATAATAATTTTAAAATATTTAAAACTAATTGATTTTTAAAAAATTGTACACGTTAAAATTTGGGATTCAGCTAAAGCATTATTTAGAGAAAAATGTTATAGCTTACAGGTTGTATTTGAAGAAAAAAAAGATCTTAAATCAGTGACCTCACCTTTGGAAGCTACAAAACTAAGAGTAAAGTGAGTAGTAGAAAGGTAAATAATAAAGATAAGGGCAGAAATCAATGACATAGAAAATAACAGAGAAAAATTTAAAGCCATAGGTTGGTTCTTTGAAAAAAATCAACAAAATTGATAAATGCTTAGCTGAGCTCATGAGAGAGAGAGAGACTGAGAACACAAATCAACAGCATCAGGAATGAGAGGAGATATCACTACAAACCCTGAAAATACTCAAAACATAATGACATATTACAGATAGTCTTATGCCAAAAATTAAGCAACTTAGGCAAAATAGACAAATTTCTTGAGAAATGCACTAATACGACATGAAATAAAAATTCTGAATAGACCTATATTTAAGAAATTGAATTCTTCCCTAAGAATTCAGTTTCTTGCAAAAATTCCAGGCCCAAATGGTATCGCTGATTCATTCTATTACGCATTTGTGGAAGAAATAACACCAATCTTACACAAACTTATTCAGAAAATAGAGGCAGAAACATAATCCATGTTATGATGCCAGCACAACTTTAATGCCAAATAAAAACCTGACAAAGACATTACAAAGAAAGGAAAACAGAGGAAAGAAAGACAGGAAGGAGGAAGGGAGGAAAAAGGAGAGGGAGGAAGAAGGGGAGGAAGGGAATTATGGTTCAATATCCTTCATGAACATAAAAAGACTTAAAATACTATTAAATACTATCCAACAATATAGTAACAGTATATCACTTCACTACCAAATACAGTTTATCCCAGTAATGCTGTTACTTTTACTAATTTGCTAGTAATAGCAATTACTATTTGCAAATCTTAGTATCAGCAAATACTATACAACAATATATAAAAAGAATACTACTTCATGACGATATAAAGTTACCTCATTTAACATTAGAAAATCAATTTATTTCAACGTATTAATAGACCAAAAACAAAATTAAAGGAAAAGACAAAATTGTTTTATCTCAATTAAAGCCAAATAAGCATTTAACACATTTTAAAACTTATTTACATTAAAATTCTTAGTACCAAGCCACATGAAGAGAGTTTCCTTAATCTGATAAACATTGTCCTATAAAAGGTCCCTCAACTAATATTATACTCAATGGTGAAAGATTGAATGTCTTTTCCTGAAGGTCAGGAAAAGTGAGAGGCCTCCTTTCAATTTTTTCACTATACTGCTGAGCCTAGACATTCCAATAAGGCAAGAACAAATGATAAAAAACATAAATATTATGCAGCTGACATGATTGTTTACACAGAAAATCTTAGTAATCTAGAAATCAACTACTAGAAATAACAAGTATATTATCAAAGTCACAGTATACAAGGTTAATACAAAAAATCAGTTGCACCAAACAACTGGAAATTAAAATTTGAAAAATAATTTCATGTATAATAGCATCCATTATAAAACATAAAATTTTAAGGGGAAAAAATTTAAGAAAATAAGACTTCCACACTGAAAACTGTAAAATATTGTTTAGAGGAATTAAAGAAGAACTTTAATGGACATATATTCTAGTTTCATGGACTGGAAGACTCAACATTGCTAAAATGTAAATTTACTCTAAATTTATTTACAGATTCAGTGGAATCCCTATGAAAATTCAGAGTCCTTTTTTTCAAAAAAGGAAATTGGGGCTTGGCACCTGTGGCTCAAGTGGCTAAGGCACCAACCACATACACATAAGGTGGTGGGTTTGAATCCAGCCCAGGCCCACCAAACAACAATGATGGCTACAACCAAAAAAAATAGCCAGGTGTTGTGGTGGGCACCTGTGGTCCCAGCTACTTGGGAGGCGGAGGCAGGAGACTCGCTTGAGTCTAGGAGTTGGAGGTTGCTGTGAGCTGTGATGCCATAGTACTCTACCCAGGGAGATAGCTTGAGGCTCTGTCTCAAAAAAAAAAAAAAGAAATTGGCAAGCTGATTCTAAAATGAATATGGAAATGTCATATAACTAACTAAAATAGCCAAAGAAAGATTGAAGGGTGAAGAACAAAGTTGTAGGACTTGTACCACCTGATTTTAAGACTTCTTTCCAAACTATAGTAATCAAGACTATGTGGTACTTACCTAAATATCTACAGATGGATTAATGGAACAGAATGACACATTCAAAAGTAATGTGCAACAGACACACATTCATCCAGTAATTTTTGACATACATTTTCGACAAAGTTATTAAAACAATCCAATAGAAAAAGAAAATCTTTTCAATAAATAGTGCTAAAATAATTGGATATTTATGCGGGAAAAAATTAATCTTGACCTTTGTCTTATACCATATATAAAATTTGAAATGGACCATGATGCTTTTAGATGAAAACAAGATATCTTCAGAATTGGGGTATACACAAAATTTTCTTACACAAACCAGATAGCAATAACAGCAAAAGACAAAGTAGAAGTTAGATGAAGTTAGATTTCATCAAAATTTAAATCTTCTGCTCATCAAAAGACACTGTGAAAAAAATGAGTAGGAAAGTGGGCTGAAATATTCATAAATCATCTATCTGATAAAAATCTAGTACTTGAGATACTTCCTACTACTTAGTAATGGAAAGACAGGCTAATAAAAATTGGACAAATATGAACAAAAGGATAGAATAGAAATATTAATGTCACACAAAATAAAATTTAAAGCCAAAGTAAAAGTATTAAAAAAGACAAAGACATACATTTCATACTGAAAAACATGAATGTTAGACCAATAGGGAGAGATAAACAACTCCGTATTACACTAGTTGTTAGCAAACTTCTCAAAAACTGAAACACCAACCAGAGGGGGACAAAATAAGGAAGGGTGTAAAAGACAGAATAATTTAATTACAAACTTGATATAACTTTGCATCCCACAAACAAAAATCACATAGAAAAGTTATGAAAATTAATCACACATTTGGCCACAAAGAAAGTCCCAACAAATTCCAAATAGCCAACATCATACAGACTACATTCCCTCTTCATGATACAATAAAGTTAGAAATCAACAACAAAAAAAAAGTTAGCTAAAAACATTCCATGTTTGAAAACTAGAAACCATTTTTAAATAATTCATGTATTATAAAGAAATCATAATGAAATTGTAATTTTTAGCACAATAAAAATAAAACTGCTACCTATAGGGCAGCGCCTATGGCTCAGTGGGTAGGCGCCGGCCCCATATACTAAGGGTAGTGGGTTCCAACCTAGCCCCAGCCAAACTGCAACAACAACAACAAAAATAGCCAGGTGTTGTGGTGGGCACCTGTAGTCCCAGCTACTAGGGAGGCTGAGGCAAGAGAATTGCCTAAGCCCAGGAGTTGGAGGTTGCTGAGAGCTGTGATGCCATGGCACTCTACCAAGTGTAATAAAGTGAGACTCTGCCTTAAAAAAACAAAAACAAAAAAACTGCTACCTATCAAAAACCATGGAAAATAGCTAAAATAAAACTTAAAGAAAAACTTGCAGTTTAAATATAATTCGCAAAAAAATGAAGAAGGCTGAAAAAAATAAGCTTAGAAAAAAATAAAGGGCAAAAATTAATGAAATACATGAAAATCAGATGGAGGGTATGTAATAGAGATGATTCATAAAACCAGAAGTTCTTTGAGGGGTCTAGTAAGATTTTTAAAAAATCCTTTGAGAAGAGTAATTAATTGAAGAAGAAGGTACAAAAACCAAAATCTCAAAATTTAAAAGGGAAATAACTCAGATACCAAAGAATTAATTATGTCAAAAATTTTGAAAAAGCAAAGAAAATAAACACTATAAATTGCCAAAATTTATAAGTAATGAAAAATTTGAATTAAACCAACAGTCAAGAAAATCATGTGTAATCTACTGCACTCTCATATCAAATTGCCAAAGAACAGATAATCCCTATTTTCATAGTTTTTCCAGATAATAGGAAATCAGTAAAACTATTTATTTATTTTTGAGACAAATACAATCTGGATTAAAATAAAAACTGGATTAAATAAAAACTTTACTTCTATAAGAAAAGTAAATTATAGGACACCATCACTAAAAAATATAAATGTAAAAATCCTACATGAAATACTGATTCTAATCTAGTAGTGTCATAATTTGTCATGACCAAGTTAGACTTATTCCAGGAATATAAAGATAATTCTGGCTTGGTGCCTGTGGCTAAGTGGCTAAGGTGCCAGCCACATACACCTAAGGTGGCAGGTTCAAATCCAACCTGGCCTGTCAAACAATAATGACGGCTGCAACCAAAAAATAGCTGGGCGTTGTGGCAGGCATCTGTGGTCCCAGCTACTTGGGAGGCTGAGGCAGGAGACTCGCTTGAGCCCAGGAGTTGGAGATTGCTGTGAGCTGTGATGCCACGGCACTCTACCCAGGGGGACAGCTTGAGGCTCTGTCTCAAAAAAAAAAAAAAAAAAGATAATTCTTCCATCAGGATATAATGTATGCATAATTCATCTCATTAATATTAATGAGAAGAAAAACCAAATAGACCTCTCAAAAGATACAGAAGAAAATGTTCAATAAAATTTAAAATCCATTCTCAAGAAAACTTAGAGGACCTAATTATAGGAGAAAATGGCATAATAATAATTGGTACTTACCAAATACCTACTGCAGACAGCTTATCTGATAGTGAAACAACCTATTTAATAGAGAAGAAAAAATGTCTATTGTCATCATTACCATTTAGTAGAGTGCTGAAGTTTTTAAACAATGCAATAAGATAAGAATAGGAATTAGAAAGGTAGACAAAATTGTAGATAATGTATGATCATTGACATAAAAACGACAATAAAATCAATGAATAAAATAATAGAATGAATATGACAGTGAATAAGAGTATATGGATAACAAAGTTACAAAAATTAATGTTTTTTTAAATGTGCAGTAAGCAACCAGAAATTTAGTATTTGAAATGTCACAAATGCAAAACATACACACATAAGATAAATATAACAGAAGTGTGCAAAATTTATGGAGACAGTTACTGAAAATCATAAGAGATAAAAACAAAGAAACAGATACTCACTGCTCATGAATAGGAAAACTTAACATTATACAGATCTAGTCAATTTGCCCCTAAATAAACCAATACAGTAAGTGCAAGTCCAATTTTTTTTTTTTTTGGTTCTTTGATTTCTCTTAGGAAACTTACTCTAAAATTACTATGAAAAAGGGCTTTGAATGGCTAAATCAATCTTAAATACCATCATCAAAGCAAGCATCACCCTACCAGGCATTGAACCATTTTATAAAGCCAGAGTAATTAAAATAATGTGTTAGTGGTGCACAAACTGACAAACAGTAATGGAATACAATAGAGACTCAGAAACAGACATGGGCATTTAATGTTGAGTTTGGTAGAGAGGCAGTCTCACAATGCCTGGGAAAAAGGAGCTCTGACACAAAGACATTCTGGATGAATGTTATCAAGGAAAGGACAGAGGGGCTGGAGCTGGAAGGAGATGCGGGAACAAGGTATTTGGATGTTTTATTTGGTTGGTTATTTTAATGGGGGAGAAATCTGAGTGTATAGAAGGCCGTGGAAAGGAGCCAGATGAGAAGCAGAAGAGTTGGCTTTGGCATAAGTTTCTAGAGGGCTTGGTTGGAAGACAGGCTTCACAGCAGGGGGGAGAACTAGAGAAATGGGAGGGTGGGCAGGTTTGGATACTTTATCCCGCAGGAGAGAGCACTTCTTTTTATTCGCCAGGGTTCCATGTACCTTTCCCATTTCCCTCTACACCATGGAGCACATGGGGAGAAACAAGGGACTCCGTGGGAGAGCAGGGAGAAGAGAACCTAAGTAGTGTTGACGTTTTCAGCAGAGAAGAGAAAAACCAAGGACCTCCACTGTCTCTGTATCTGTGAAGGTAACGCCCAAGGGGACTTACCAGAGGCTGCCACGCAAACACAGGCTGAGGAGTGTTGAGGAATCCTCAGATTGAAAGTAAGTGAGGAATGCTGAGCCAGAAATCTCTACATGGTCCATTCGGTGTCTGCCAGGTGACACAGCAGGAGCATGCGCAATGCACCACGGCCGCCACAGAGGTTTAAGTGTGTTCACGGAGCTGAGGCGTCTGGGAGGTTTGACGTCACGTGGGTGGGGCTTGTGAAGCCCGGTTCCCAGAAGATGGAAAGTCTTACCTAGTCCTGTGTGGGCCTTCACCTGTAGCTCACCTCATGCCCAAAGGAACAACGCGCCAAAGGGGTTGCTTTGGGCAGAGACCAGAGGGAGGTGTGTGACCAAGTGCAGCCAGAGAGTGAAAGCAGGGGGTAAACAAAAGCAAACCCAAGTTCTAGAAAGCACCCCAAGGGTCAAAAGTTGAATGACCATTTCAGTGATACTGATGATACCGAGAGGGGAGAAGACAGTGCGGGATGGCCAGCCGGGGAGGTAGGACCAGTGGGGGAAGCACGCAGAGGCTGTGGACTTTGCTGCAGCAGAAGCGTGGCTGGGCTCCCCTGCCCTGGAGCAGGCCTGGGTGGGCCAAGGACAGAGAGGCACAGCCTGGAGGGGCCCAAGCACCAAATGAACCCAGAATGGGAGAAACAAATCTTTTCTGCAGATAAAAACCCTGGAGCTTGTGAAGCAAAATTAAAAAGACCCAGTGACTCTCCAGGGTCCAGGAAGCATTAATTTGGCAACCTCAACTGTGGTCCCAAGTCGGTAGGGTGGAAGGAGAGGCCTTGAGTATAGCTGGAACCCTCCCAGGAGGATGCCCCAAACTGAGACTCGTGGGTATAAAGAGGACGTAGTTGCTCTTCATGGCATCCAGTGTTTTCTGCTTGGTGCAGATATTTCAGACATTATAGCTGGGCTCTAATGATTGTCCAAAAATTCCAGAATATTCTCACCAAACAAAGATTCCTAGGCTTTGCAGCCCCACTGTTTCACACGTATTGGAGAGGTAATGGTGGCCTGGAATAAACTTCATTTTCTTTGACAAGAAATCTTATCATTATCATTATCTTTCCTTATCACTATCTTTGTTGTTAACACTATTGGCAGATATAAAAAGCCTCCTCCAAGGAAATATTTTTGTACCTGTGAGGAGACTACCCAGGTGTGAGTGTGTCTGTTGGCGCATACCTGTCCACAGCTTGCCTGGAACAAGCTTGCAGGGCCCAGCAGCCTGGGGGTCTAATAACAAAAGCACAAGCCCTCTCTGCCTTCAGGTGTGTCTGGGTCATGGGGCACCTACCCCCAGGGTGTGGGGGCTGTAAACATTGTTGTTCCATTCAGCCAGAAACCTGGGAGCAGAGTTCTGACAGGATCCAGGTGTCCTGGGTCATTGTGGACTGAGATCAGACACAGATCCCTTCCCTAAGACACACAATCCCATGGGCTTGTTTTCAGTCAGACAATCAGCCACTGTCTTCTCCTGGTAGGCGACTCAGCTGCCTGCCCAACTGATGCCAGAAATGGAACAACAATCGTAGGTGCCCTGCCCAGTGTCACCGTCTCCTGGGCTTAGTTAAGGGGGGTGACCTGGGCCTTGAGAGATGTCCTTGCGTGACTGGCCCTGCTGCCTGCCTAGGGCCCCCTTCCATCATATATCAGAGGCAGCAGGTTAGACCCCATTTCCCCTTAGTAACAGGCAATGAGTTAAACAGTCTCAGGTGTCCTCGAATATCCTTTCTATAAATGTTTGCTTTTGTGTTTATCCCCACAAATAGGTTGCAGCATTTCCCTTGATGCCCAAATAAGGCAGAGTAAACAATGTCATGTATTTAACAACAACCAAGTTAAAAACAGAAAGACATAAAGGGGAAAAAAAAAGTCTTCCCTGAAGACAACATCATGTACGTAGCTACCAAGGGACAAACAGCCAATCTCCAGTCTGTGTGCTTTGAAAGGCTTCTTGACCGCCATGCAGCCGGTGGGTACAGAGAGCCATGCCCCTCTCCCTTTGTGGCACTGCCATTCAATCACAGCGAGGTCTAGTGGCCATTGTGCCTGAGGTTGGCAACAATCAGTAGACTTCAGTGGTCCAGGATGTTCTGGGCATCCTTTCTTGAACCTGGAAATAGACCACAGAAGCACAGGATAGGATGGTGCAGTGGAATCCTAGCTTTGGAGTTAGAATATGTTCTTCCCACCTGTGTTCAGGCTGGGCTTGCAGACACCATGCTGGTAGTTAAAGCTCAGGCACCAATACAGTGGCCCTGGTGCCAGTCCTGGGTATGATCTTCTGGAGCACCTGTCATGTGTTATGTCTCTCCTTCCACTGTGGGGTCAGGAGTCGCTGGTTGTCCCCAGCAAGCATTGAGGCAGGGCAGTGCCGACCTCTTAAGGCTCTTGCTCTTTTCCTATCACATAAAAAGCCTGTTGATTTTATTAGGCAGTTCCCTTCTTGAGTCTAATCAAGCCACTTAAATCTGTTTTTCCCAAGCTCTTCCTAAAGCCCAGCTTAAGAACATGTGCATGGGCTTCATCAGGCTAATTATGTATGCCCAAGGATTTGTGAGCTTGCGGCTTCCTATGGCCTCAATGATATGTGGCCATGGGACTTGTGTGTCCACCCTGGTCACCAGTAGCTGAAGACACGCAGACGTCACTAAGAGCCTCCAGGGCTGAGAGGCCTGCTTCCTCCATACTGGTTGTTTATCAAGGACATCAATTATCCAAACTCTGCTTGTTTGGAGGCAGTGGGTTCTTCATGAATAAAGACATTATGCTTATTTATAGGGACGGTAAACCAACCGGGAAACTATAGCCCACATTTTCACCCTCTGGCTCTGGATGAATTTGGGATATCAGGCAGGAAGGCATTATTTCCTGTCAACTATTTAAACTTCAAGTCCAACCAACAGGGACACTATAAATAAATACAAAGGGACCTATTAAACACGTAACTATGAGCTAAGGCAAGTTTATTCTTCCCTGGCCAGGTATCAGATGTTCACTTCACAGTCTGTAAGGGACCTGGTAAACAGCCGCTGGGGTTTCCTGCCCTTTTAATTGGGGTGGTTCTTGAAGCAGATGTTCAATGTGTAGTGAGACATAGATGACAGCTCAGGGGCCTCCAGCCGTTGAGGCTAAAAAACTGGAGAAGGTAAAATGGACCAGAGCAGGCAGGAATAACTCCAGGACCAAACCACCAGGACTCAAATCTCCTACCCAAGGTGGCACCTTTCTTAGTTAACTTGGCAGCATAATATGAAGAACTTTAAAACGTTAAGTGTTTTCAAGACAAATTCCAACAATGCTTAGAAAAGGTTTTCTGAACAATCTATTTTTTAAATTGCAGTTATCAGATCCTGGTGTGAGGCAAAATGTTCCTTTCTTTTCCCCCTGCTTTCCCTCCCACCCCTGCCATGGCTCACACATCTTAGTTGGTCACTTTGGGGAACTCTGGAAGACACATATCCCAATGCTTGCCTGTGAATAACTGGCACTGAGGCTGCATGGGAAAGCAGAGCTTTTGCTTTGCAGTTTTTTGTTTCTTTGTTTGTTTTTGAGACGGAGCCTCAAGCTATCCCCCTGGGTAGAGTGCCATGGCATCACAGCTCATAGCAACCTCCAACTCCTGGGCTAAAGCTAGTCTCCTGCTTCCGCCTCCCAAGTAGCTGGGACCACAGGCGCCCGCCACAACGCCCGGCCATTTTTTGGTTGCAGCCATCGTTGTTTGGCGTGCCCGGGCTGGGGATTCGAACCCGCCACCTTAGGTGTACATGGCTGGCGCCCTAGCCAATTGAGCCACAGGTGCCGAGCCTGCTTTGCAGTTTTGAAAGTTAACAGTGTTTATCTTGCCATGGGAGTTGCTGTCTTTTAGAAGACACACGCAAAAGGAGGGAGACAAAGAGAGGGAGACACTGACTACTTTTGACTGTGGCTTTGGGAACAAAGGAAAAAATAATCCTACCCTTGATTTTAGGAATTACATTAAGCAAAATAAGGACCTACACTTAGCTCACATAGCAAAGGGTGATATTCAGAAAAGAAAAAGACATTGAATCAAAATTTGGATGCAGTAGTGTATAATGTAACATTATATCTAGAAGCCTTATACTTCAAAAAGTAAATGAGAGTATATATTAATAATAAAGTTTTTCTTTAAAAAGGAATAATCTCTTATGATTTCTCCTTGACTGTCACCTTATTTTACATTTAAATTTAAATTATTTTTAAATATTAAAAAATTATGCATTTAAAGAAGACACAACAATCCTAGATGTAATATCCCAAACAATAGGTCTTCAAAATACATAAACCAAAAACACATTGAACTGAAAAGAGAAATAGAAAAATCTACAGTTACAGTTCTTGATTTAAATCTTCCTCTCAGTAATTAACAGACAGAAAATCAGCAAGTATATAGAAGACATGAAGAATGCCTTTTGCCAACTCGACCTAGTTGACCTATATAGAATACCTCATCCAACAAGAGCAAAACAGACATTCTTATAAAGTATATATAGAACATTCACAAAATAAGATCTTGTTCTAATTTTTTTAAACCACATTAAATATGAAAGGATTTAAATCATTCAAGTTATGACCTGTGGCCATAAAGGAATTAAATTAAAAATCAATATTGGCTCAACACCTGTGGCTCAAGTGGCTAAGGTGTCAGCCACATACACCTAAGGTAGCAGGTTTGAATCCAGCCCTGGCCTGCCAAAACAACAATGACGGCTGCAACAAAAAAATAGCCAGGCATTGTGGCAGGCACCTGTGGTCCCAGCTACTTGGGAGGCTGAGGCAAGAGACTCCCTTGAGCCCAGGAGTTGGAGGTTGCTGTGAGCTGTGATGCCATAGCACTCTACCCAGGCGGACAGCTTGAGGCCCTATCTCACACACACAAAAAATCAATATTAGAATGATAGCTGGAAAATCCCCAAACATTTGAAAATTAAAATCTATAGGACAAAAGTCTTGAGAGAAATTAAAAAATATTTTGAAGTGAAGAAAAATGAAAATACAGCATATAAAAATGTATGGGATGGAGCTAAAGCATTGTTTAGAGGACAAGTTATGATATTAAGTACAAATACTATAAAAGAAGAAAAGTTTCAAATTAATAATTTAAGCTTCTGCCTAAATTAACCAGGGAAAGAACAAGAGCAAAATAAACGTAAAGCAAGAAGACAAACAATAACGAAGAGAATCAGAAAAATTTAAAACATAAAAACAACTGTTAGAAATCAAAGAAATCAAATGTAGTTCTTTTTAAAAAAGCAAATAAAAATGGTAAACCTATAGCCAGATTGACCAAGAAGAAATAATGGAGGAAACAAAGTATCAACATTAGAGGAAAAGAAGAACAGCTTTTAAAGACATGAGAAAGATAATAAAGAAATACTACGAATAACTCTTTATACATGTAAATTTAATAATTTAGATGAAATGGGCCAATCTCGTAAAAGCCACAAACTACCAAAATTAAAGAAGTAGACTATTTAAATAGTCCTGTATATACAGTTTAAAAATTGAATTTGTAGTTAAAAAAACAAACACTCATGGCTTGACACCCGTACCTCAGTGCTTACAGTGCCAGCCACATATACCAGGGCTGGCAGATTGGAATCCAGCCCTGGGCCTGCTAAACAACAATGACAACTACAACAACAAATAGCCGGTCATTGTGGCGGGCGCCTGTACTCCTCCTTGGGAGGCTGAGGCAAGACAATCACTTAAGCCCAAGAGTTTGAGGTTGCTGTAAGCTGTGACACCACAGCACTCTACCCACGGCCACAGCCTGAGACTCTGTCTCAAAAAAAAAAAGCTCTCCTTGCAGCTACCCAGTAGATGCTCACAATTACAGTTCAATTTCTGGACAGAACCTACAGGTTCTGTAACTGGTCCAAGATCATAGCTGGTATTTATAACTACCTTCTTCCACTATCCATTTTGTATTCCCTTTGCCTTCAGCAATTACCTCCATAGTAGTTCTTCGTCTAGCAGGGTGCCCAAACCTTCAGTCCCGAGTGTCTAGACCATTAGTAGTCTTGCCTGGATTGGATTGTTCTAGTTCTTCATTGACTTTAATCACAAGGTTTGCTAATAGTAAGAGACACTCTAGTCTAGTGTTTTTCAACCTCTTTTATCTCATGGCACACTTGAATGTATAGTTAAACTTCCGCAGCACACTTAAATTATGTTGATCCAAAAAAAAAAAAGAGTAAAGAAAAGAACATATTTACTGTACTTTGAACTTCTTTTGAAAATAATTTAATTAACGATCTGTAAAATTTTGGCAGCACACCAGTTGAAAATCACTTCCATAAGAGATCTCCTGCATTCTAGACATACTCTTCCTTTCGTCCATTGTGGAGTAGTGTCCAATTTCTCCTAGCTGGTCAGGATCAATCATCCCAGACAGCACAGTAACTCTTTCTTTGCCTCTCAATTCAGAGGCATGAGTCCAAAATGGTCAGTTGGCTAACAGGCATAATGTAAGGGTACATGGCACACCTCCTGGGTTCAGGACCCAACTACAACAAGGACCTTACCTAACAACATAAACATTGTAACCTAATTGTTTGTACCCTCATATTAATCTGAAATTTAAGTGTAAAAAAAAAGTTCCATTGGCAGTCTTAACTTCCAATTCAATGGAATCAGTGTTGTGTTTCTTGGTGGAAGCATTCTTCCCTTTGGTACTTAGATCACTAGGCCAAGAGAATACAAATAAAGTCATGGGAATAGGAAGCCAAAATTTTGCTAGTGAGTCACTAGGCTGATGTTGAGTGGTGCCACTCCCATTTCCACCCCTTAGATCCTGGCTATGAGAGAAACAGAACCATGTGTTGGATGCTGATTCAGAGCACATGCAGCCTCCTGGAGAACCTTGCCCTAGCCCTGCAAGATATTGTCACCTTGCTGGAACTGGAACTGACCTTAAGCAGCCATTCCACCATTCTGTCTTAAGTCAGGTGCTTTAGTATGATGGGGAGCATGAAAAGACCAATGATGTCCATGAGCACAGGTTCATCATTATACTTCATTTTCTGTGATCAGATTCTTTGATCAGATGTGATGCTGTGTGAAATACTGTGATGGAAGATAAAACAAACTGTAAGCCCTTTGGAAGAAACAATGTGTGCAGAGAAGGCAAATTCATATCCAGAGTGTCTATTCCAGTAAGGACAAAATGCTGCTCTTTCCATAATAGAAATAGTCTAATGTAGTTAACCTGCCATGGGTGTCTTGCTGATCACCCCAGGAAATGGTACTATATTGGGGACTCAGTGTTAATCGTTGCTGCTTACAGATTGGACCCCAGCAGCAGCCATAGGGAGGCCATTCTTGGTGAGTAGAAGTCCATGCTGCTAAGCCCATATGTAACCTCCGTCCCTGACACCCTGGCCACTTTATTCATAAGCCCATTGGACAATGACAGGGGTGGCTGGGAAAGAGACTAATTGGTATTCACGGAATAAATCACTTTATATGGTATCCATTTGAATGTCAAAATCCACCTCCGCTGAGGTCACTCTTTCATGTTGTTCATCCATCCGGAGAGGTCTATCCACACACTTCTTCCTTGTCACCAATTTTCTGCTCATGTTTCTCCCAACTTCATCCAGCCAAACTTTTAGCTATAGCCCATGAATCTGTGTGTAATCATTTCTCCTGGGCATTTGTTCTCCAAGCACAGTGCCCAATCAGGTGTACTCTTCAAATTGCTACCCAACAGCGGGATTTCCTTTCACCATTGTCCTTCAGGTGTGTCTCAGAAAGGGCTAGCTGGTCTCCACACAGGTGGTACTGATATCATGTAAAACAGGCCCATGACTTCTCTTTCTCTGTCTACTGGTCATATGGAACTCCCCATGGGCCCATGGGTGGCAGTGAGAGAGAAAGCAGTTAGTTCAGTTGGAGTGAGAACCATGGACATTTGGGCCACTTCTTCATGTACCTTACTTGTGCCTTCATAGCCTGCTTGAGCCCAGTTTGTGATTGGCAGCCATGGCTATGCGTTCAGTCATTAAGGAGGCCTGATAGCACAGCAAGTGCTGTTTCTCAAAGGACAGTAGTTATTTGTAGAGGTTGGTAGGGCTTTGCTCCAAAATTCTAAAGGCCAGTGCTTGTGACCCAAGACCTATGGAGGCCTGCCAAAGATTTCAAACAGCATCCCTATCTGAAGTTGACACCTCAGAGCCACTGGATCTGCTATATCACCTGGCCCAGTGGCAGGGCAAGTCACAGTGCAGTCCAGACCTATTGTAGAGTCTTCTCTTACTCTGGGCTGCACTCAAAGCTACCAGCTTTGGGGGCTGTTTTTGCCACTGCTGCCTGTCCTGCTTAGCAGCCAACTCCTCCCAAGGCCCACGGTCCTGCCCTCCAACGGTCTGAGGGACAGTGAACTGGCCCCTGTTTAAAAGGTTTGAGGACCCCTGGTCCAGGGTAACAAACCCAAATGAGGAATAAGTTGTCTCCAAAATCCAAACAGGCCCACGAGACACAATCATTCTTTTATGGTTGTAGGTGGGGCCAGATAGAAACTTATCCTTATCTTAGAAGGGTT
Source organism: Galagoides demidoff (assembly GCA_963574575.1). Classification (NCBI taxonomy): domain Eukaryota; kingdom Metazoa; phylum Chordata; class Mammalia; order Primates; family Galagidae; genus Galagoides; species Galagoides demidoff. Next base: position 3,041 of record CAUYQV010034308.1, on the reverse strand, counting down.
ACCTTAACATACCCTATTCCACTGGATCCCTGGAAATTTCATGGAAGTTGAAGCTCCTGAATTTGTTTAATATTTGCTTCTCATCTGCGGCATGTAAATGTCTTACCAATAAGTCTAGAAAAGTCACGTTTCTTGCTCACTAGGTCCAGTCAGCACAATGTCATTGTAAGGATGGTTGTTCTTAATAGGGAAGTTATTAACTCATACTTTTTCAGTAAGGACTAATCTCTCTCCCTCCCTCTCTCTCCGCCTGCTTTCTTTCTCTGACTAGCAGACTTATTAGCAGGCACCCTATGGATTTCTGTCTCCACAAACCACTGAGGAGCCCAGCAGACAAAGAGGAAATGTAAATTTTCTTTATAATCCTCAGACCTAGCAGACTGAATCCACCTTTATTGTTTGTTTCTTAGCTTAAAGTGGTTCCTGAAAAACTCCCAGACAATGGGGTTTGAACCTCAGGCCTCAGGATCAGAAATACCTAGAAAAAGTCTTCAACTTTGCTGAACAGCATCCCCGTTCACAGTACATTGTGACTGACTGCAATTATTTTTTTCTTCTTTGTTTCCCTTCAATTCAGCAACCACTTGATCTCAGCTTCCAGCATTTTTCATTTCCTTCTTTGGGATGTTACAACCTCTTTCTTTTTTTCTCTCTTTCCTTCCTCTCTCCTTCTAAGAATATAAAACAAAGTTTATCCTTTTATAGCTTAATTTTGGTCTAGAGGCATCCATTTTTCATCCCACACAGAGTGCTAACTGAGCTTTCCACCCTGACATTTAGTGGCCTGTATGGAAATTGAACCCAAGACCTTGGCATAATCAGCACCATGATCTTCTTCTGACTAGCAGACTTATTAGCGTGCACCCTGTGGATTTCTCTTATTTCACTATGAAGACTAACCATCCTTAACAGTTATCAAGGCAATGGGCAAGTAAGATATTTTGTGGAAGGAAAAGGCAGTCAAGATCCTCATGAACTGAATTAAAACAGGACCGAAGGGATGACATGCCCTTGAGATGGGATGATAATGTGTATTGCTAGCTTTGACAGCTGAAAGCAAACTGTTTCTGGTGGTCTTTTTTAATAGGGATGGATAAAACACATTTGCCAGATCAATAGCCACATGTAAGGTACCACAGTTGTGTTAATTTAAAGCAATTAAACCACATTTGTATAGCAGCTAAAATGAAAGTCACCACCAGATTAGGTTTACAAGAATCTGCTATCATTATCCAGGTTCCCTCTGTCTTCTGCACAGGCCAAATAAGCAAGTTGAATGGAGACATGATGGGAATCTCCCCCACTACCTCTTTCAAATCTGTGATGGGGGCATTAATCTTTACAGTTCCCCGCTCCCCCAAGGGGTACAGTATTGCTTTTGATTTATTGTTCTCCTAGTGGAGGCAGCTCTCGTGGTTTCCACTTGGACTTTCCAACCACAATAGCCCTCACTTCACAGGTCAGGGGTCCAATGTAAGGATTTTGCCAACTGCTAAATGTATCTATTTTAATCAAGCATTCTGGAACTAGGGAAATAACCACAGGATGGATTCTGGGACTCACCAGATCCACTGAAAAACTGAACTGAACTAAAACTGAACAAACTAAAACTTATGACCACCATAAGCTCCTATTTTGGTGGGCCACTGTGATGTTTTGGGTCTCTTGGAATTAGTGGTGATACGGGATTCCCCCACTCAGGATTGGACAGGGATTCCCTCATTCTCTAGGCCCAGGTGAGCTCAGAAATCAGACTCCCATTTCTAGGCACAAACAGGCTGCCTTTTTCAGGCCACACACTCTGGGCTCTAGCAAGGTCAAGAACAAAGCTGCCTGAAACGTTTTGGGTAGTTCCACCTTGAGTAGAGAGCACACACCCTAATCCCTTCCCTGAGATAAACTTGTCCTAGTGAAGGAGGGACTGCATTTCATTCATTTGTTAATGTACTCATTAACTTTGAAAAGATGTTTTTCCACCTACCCAGTCTTAGCCAAAAATGTCATATATACTCTTAGACAAAGGGTCCATGTGAGAGACTTCCAACTTAGGTCTTCCCCTTTGCCAGAGGCTCTGGTGGTCCTTTTTTACTGCTTCTGTATTCTTTTCTGTCTAATAAAATCCTATCTGATCTGTGGTCCATGGGTTCATTCTTGGAATCCCCCAAACCAAAGACCTGTTGAGGAAGAAATTCTGGTAACAGTGGTACCAGTTAAGAGCCAGTGTCTAGTCATCCCTAAAAGATCTATTTTCTTTTCTCCGATGCACAATTACCCTTCTAAAAGGTCATAAATCTCTTGTAAAATTTCGGGCATTGTCCTTGGGTCCTTCCTCAAGGAGACTCAGCCTCCTCTTCATTCAAGGAGTTCTGACTCAAATCAGGAAATGGATTGAAGGGCCATGATTCTCCGTTTTCATGATTTAGACTAGACTTTAATTTAGTTGGCCTAGAGCTTTTGTGCTTATGCAGATCAAGCAAGAATTTAGTAGGCTTCCTGTCTATTTCACTTATAAGAACACTATGATAATTACCAGCCAACACCATAATTCCAAATGAGTCAGACTATTCTGATTGCTGCTTTGAGTCTGCTATCCATTTTGGTAATTTTCCCCACCTTGCCTTTGGCAGTTGAGTGTGTAACTTGGCCCCTGCCTCCTTGGGATACAATTACTACCATTGCATTTAGGTTTACCAGTTCAGTGACCATAGTTCCCACTGTAAATTCTGGCCCACTAAGAAAAAATGATCACAGAGCACTTCAAGGGTGCTGGGGCTCCTCTCCCAAATTTATTTCTCACAGTCATGGTGAAAGGTATGTCTTCCGGACCCTTCAGCATGTGTGAATAGGTCTTAGATGACAAATCCATTCTAAATTTCTAGTCTTACTTTGGTTTTTTTTTGTTTTTTTTTTGAGACGGAGCCTCAAGCTATCCCCCTGGGTAGAGAGCTCATAGCAACCTCCAACTCCTGGGCTCAAGCGAGTCTCCTGCCTCAGCCTCCCAAGTAGCTGGGACCACAGGCACCCGCCACAACGCCCGGCCA
>CAUYQV010034306.1:0-21407 GCA_963574575.1 Galagoides demidoff | reverse complement strand
AGGTGCCGAGCCAATAACACATGTCTTGTGATGGTGTTCACCTTCTTCTCTCACCACTTCCCCTCATCTCAAAGCTTGCAGGACTTCAAACTTATGTGCTCTTAAAGCACCTTGTATCACTTTTAGTTTTCCTATTTTTATCATGAACAAAAAGTTAAACAATATCTATCTATCTTCCCTATCAAACTCTAATCTCATCCAGTCAGGAATATACTTTGCTCAATGCTATGTTTCTTGCAGTGCAAAGCAGAGGACTCTGTACATGCCAGGTGCAAAAAAGTTGAGAGATTCAGAAGTTGAGAAAAAGATTTCAAAAAAAATTTAACAGCTGGGTGCAGTAGCTTACATCTCTAACACCAATACTTTGGGAGACTAAGGCAGGAGGATTGCTTGAGGCCAGGAATTCCAGACCAGCCTGGGCAACGTTATCTTTACAAAAATAATTAGGCAGTGGCACATGCCTGTAGTTCCAGCTACTCATGAAGCTGAGGAGGGAGAATAGCTTTATTCCAAATATTAGAAGCTGAAGTGAGCTCTGATTGTGCCACTGTACTCCAGCCTGGATGACAGAACAAGTCCCTGTCTATAAAGATAAACAAACAAACAAACAAACCTTTAGAATGAAAGTAACAAATGATAATATCCTTTTATCAATGTGTTCACATTAGAACAAGGGGTAGAAGACCAAAATCCCAGAAGTCTGTCTGTGTTTCTTTTAAACGGGTTATGAATTGTCTTTGCAACATCACGTATTTCCTTTGCACACATAGGTTTGTTCTGGATTTTTATTTTGATGTGATTTTAAACTTCATGAAAAGTTATAAATATAGTTCAAAGCACTTTTGTAGACACTTTTTCAAGAATATCACTTCTTGCTTACATTTTTACCCAATTTGCTTTATCATCTGCCACTATTCTATCCTTCCGTCTCTTTCAAAGGATAGTTCGTGAGATACGGACATACCACGGTAACCCTAAATACCTAAGAATGTATTTTCTAAAAATAAGGGAATTCTCTTACATTTGTACATCTCTGTGTAAATACAATTATCAAAACTAGGAAACATACTATCGGCATAAATATTATCCAATCCTCAGTCCATATTACATATTACATTAATTAACTCAAGATTTTTTCCTTTGTCCCTGACCCATCCTTGGGTAATGAGTTCCATTTAGTTATCACGTATCTTTAGTTTCCGTATTCCTTAGTCTATTTTACAACTGCCATTTCTGAAGAGTACAGGGCAATTGGTAAAATATCCCTCAATGTGTATTTAGGTGACGTTTCATCAAGAATAGGTTCAGTTACCTCTCTCTTCTCTCAGCTCGGCTCCCTTCCTTCAGCTACATTCAAATATATGAAAAAATGCTCACCATCCTTAATCATCAGAGAAATGCAAATCAAAACTACTTTGAGATAGTAAGATTAGCCCATATCACAAAATCCCAAAATCACAGATGCTGGTGTGGTTGTGGAGAAAGGGGAACACTTCTACACTGCTGGTGGGAATGCAAACTAATATGTTCCTTTTGGAAAGATATCTGGAGAACACTTAGAGAACTAAAAATAGATCCGCCATCTGATCCTATAATTCCTCTACTAGGTATATATCCAGAAGACCAAAAATCACACTACAACAAAGATATTTGTACCAGAATGTTTATTACAGCCCAATTCATAATTGCTAGGTCATGGAAGAAGCCCAAGTGCCCATCAACCCATGAGTGGATTAATAAATTGTGGAATATGTACACCATGGAATATTATGCAGCCCTAAAGGAAGATGGATACTTCACCTCCTTCATGTTTACATGGATGGAGTTGGAACATATTTTTCTTAGCAAAGTATCTCAAGAATGGAAGAAAAAGTATCCAATGTACTCAGTCCTACTATGAAACTAATTTATAGCTTTCATAGGAAAGCTATAACCCAATTTTAGCCCAAGAATATGGGGAAAGAGGAGAGGAAGAGGAGGGGAGGGGAGGAGGCTCAGCGGAGGGAGGGTGATTGGTGCAATCAAATCTATGGTTCATCTTATAAGGGTATATGTGAATTTTTCTAAATGTAAAATATAAATGTCTTAACACAGTAACTAAGAAAATGCCATGAAGGCTATGTTAACCAGTTCGATTAAAACATTTCAAATTGTATATAAAAACAGCACACTGTACCCCATGACAGTATTAATGTACTCAGCTATGATTTAATTAAAAAAAAAAAAAAAGAATGACATTCATAGGTCAAGTTTCCGGTTTTTTGTATTTAATTGGTTTGATGATTTGTGGGTTATCTGGATCTGTGGTTTAGTGTCTGTCATTAACTTTAGAATATTTGTGAATATTCTAATTATTTTTTTTGTTATGTTTTCTATTTTTTCTCCATCTGGTATTTCAATTTTTCATATCATACATATTTTGAAATTATCCCATACTCTTGAATTATTTGTTTTCTTTCCTTAATTTTTCATTAATTTATCTTTTAATTTTAGTGTAGAAAGTTTCTATTGATATATCTTCAAAATCACTGTCATATCTACTCTGTTGATCTTAGGAAGCCTTAAAGTCATTTTTAGTTAATGTTACTTCTTAACTTACAGTGTATTTACATTTGTGTATTATTTTGTATAGTTTCTGTCTTTGTGCTTACCTTATGTGCCTGTTGCAGATTGTCCACTGTTTCCATTACTGTTCTTAGGTTCTGATATTTGCTTTTTTCTCTTCAGACTGTTTTTTTCTTTACTTTTTGCATGATTTGCATTTTTCCACTAAATGCTGGACGTATTGAATAATATGAACTACAGGCCCTTAGTTTGAACATTTGTGTTGATTTCCTTTGGCCTTGGACTACACTCAGCATCTTGTTCTGGCTGTAAACGCCAAGGTCTTTACCTTTCTCCACTGTCTTTAGGTTTGTCTTCACTTTTGCCTTTGGGCTTTCCTGAATATTCTTGCATGGGGAGGATTTGTATGTTTCAGTTCTGTAAGCTGTTACCACACTGGAGCTCTTCTGGTATGTAGCAAGGAGTACAAGTAGGGGCATGTTGTCATCTACCCCATGATGGAGTCTTAACCTTTTAGTGTGTCTAAACTAAAAGGTGGGATTGCAAACTTATACATTCCTTTTGGAAAGATATCTGTGTCCTTGGCTATGACTTTCACATACTTTGTTGTCCTCTTAAGCAAGACAAGAAGGCAAGACTGGAGGGAGCTAGATTGGGATGAATCCTCCACCTGGGATGATGCTCTAGTGCAGTGGTTACTTTTTTATTTTTTAATTTTTCCTTTGGGATCAGGCCGTTATTATGGAGAACACACTGGGGATATTTCAAAATAGTTATTTTTTAATCATTTTCTCTTGTCAAAGTCATGAAGGAATTTTCCTTGGATTTCTGCCATAATATCTTCATAGGGTGTGTGAACATAAAACCAAAAAATATTTGGGGGCATCCCAGGCTGCAGCTCACAGAAGTTTTATCACTATCTGGCTTGTAATTTGTTAAAATCACTATTGGGGATGTTCCTGCAAGATGTGTGTTTCCAGAGGCATTGGCTTTAGTAGATTGTGGCCAATACCTCAGCCATGACCCTCTGAATTTCCCTGTTTCTTCAGATTCCAGAGTAGGAGTTTTCTTTGTAAGCTTATTTTTCTGATAAGCCCCCAAAAAGTTATTGATGTTTAATTTGTTCTGATTTTGCTTTTATCATAAGGATGGAAGTGATTAAACCCAAGCCATTGAAACAGGAACTGAAACTGTAAGTGTTCTATAAGTTCCTTAAAAAAATGTTTATATCACCGATTTCTTTGAAATGTACATTGATAGAATGAGGGAGGAGATGCATTTTTGAAAATCAGGAACTATTTCATGAGGACAGATTTATTTTGTACCTGAATATAAGCAGATAGAGAAATTGATAATGACATGAAATTGATTTTGTCTTTCACTTTTAGAAGTTTCATATGACACGAAAGGGCATGTTTTTTAAATTTTGTAGATGCAAAAGAGAGAACATGAGCTGGAATTAGTTTGCCCTAAATACTTCCTCTAAGATCAGACTTGTTTCTTATAAACATTTATTCCAGTTTTTAAAATTTCTTACTAAAGCTTGCTTTACTTTCTAAGTTTTAAAAACTGACAATTTTAAATTCATATAATTTCATTTGGAATATATTTATAAAAGTATTTAACAAAATTAATCAGTAACTGAGTGTTTTCGTGCCCTGAACGTTAATTACTTAAATATTCCCATATTTTTCTAAAACAAACCAATGAAAACAAACAAACAAATCCCCTTTGGTCAAAAACTGAAGATGGAAAATTTCAACCAAAAGGAGAATTATTCATAAAATTTAAGTGTCCTCAAATTAAAGCTTATAGTGGAAACTATTTCACAATTTAAATTTATTGGTCATTCTCCTCAATGTTTATAATGGGTTATAATACCTAAACTCAATGAGAAAAGCCAAGTACAAAATGTTAGTCTTAAAACCACATAAAGGCTCATAATATTTTTGCTAATTTCTTCTCCCCTTCAGGCATGTTGCGAAATGTAGACAGACATCTTCTGCAAGCAACTGCCACACCCGTGTCCGAGTCCCTAGTGAGTTGTAGAGAAGTTTCAAGAGTTAAAGAGCTTTTCATCTGTTCAGTAACTAAAATAATGAAAACCACCATTTTTTCTTCATGAAAGTTGGGTACAATAAATGCCTTTTTATGTTGGGGTACATTAGTGCCTCAGTCACAAATTGGGTATACTTGTGTCTGCGTCTGTGCTTGCTGTGAGGTTTATGTATCAAGTGATAATTATTGGTCCAAAGGAGAAGCATTATGTGTAGTGGGGAAGTGCTGTTCTCAACAGCTATTATTCTCCAGCCTTTCCCAAACTCCTGTTCAGATAGATGGATGCTTGAGCCCAGAAGTCACTTCTTGAGTTCTGGTCTGTAAGTGTGTGTTTGTTTTGCAAATGGAAAGGGCTATTGGAGTCATAAGCTATAGCCATTTATCAGACACCTATTAGTGGCCAGACACTGACCTAGTTTACTTGTCATCTTTATCTTTACTATGACTTAAGGGGATAAGTATTATTCCTACCTCTTTTAAACACTGTTATTCACAAGTGAACACTTATAGACTGCTTTTAACTGATCGAACATCTCTTTTGGTAGGGAGAAGATGCCTGGGGAAAGAAAATGAGTGAACTGTGAGAAGAGGAAGTGCTAATTCTGAAGGACAGAGGACTGCTCTTAGCAACCCCACGTAGCTTTACTCAAGGACTCCACATACAATCAGGACAACCACATCATCATGCCAGGCTCTTCATTTTGGTTGCTATGGCACTCTCAATCCTGAGACAACTTTGGTAAAGTCAAGGTTATGCTGCTTTGCAGAAGTGTTAGAAATATTGCTGCTGTGATGTTTGCCTGGAGTTTCTGGAACCTGGGAACAACTCTTTACTTCAACTCCAAAGTAGACTTCTGGATGAGAGGGAAAGCCTCTTCCCCTAGTACAATGGTTTTGCAATCTCTTCAATAGTTCACCATGCTTCCTGTCTCCTGATACCTAGCTTTCTCCTAGAAATCCACATCAAGTGCCTGGGTTTGAGAATAGCATTCCTAGGAGACATGGGACAAATCAGTCTGATTTTCTAAAATTCACAAAGGCTAGATAATTGTCCTCAGAGATCATCTCCTTCTACCTCCTCCTTGCAGGCTTTTTGGATCCTTTGTGTCTTCTCACTGTGCCAGTATGAAGAACACGGTCTCTCTTCACCATCCTGACTGCAGCTGCATTGCTTCCTCCAGTTCATGTCCAGCATCAACAGATCAGACAACGTAAAAATTGCAGTTTTGTAAACACGACAGCTATAACATTCCATTATTATTTTTACCACCATAATTTTAAGCAGGGTTACATGATCAGTTCCAAGGTTCTAAATGAAGCTGCTCTCAACACATGGAAACAAACTGGAACAGAAGAAGGTCAAGTCAAAATAAGAATGGTGCAGTCATGCATCCTACACAAGGTGATGGTATTTGTTATTGGTGACTCCAAAACTTGACTTCAAGCTTTATGGTAATCCTAAAACAAAAAGAAGAAGCATGATTACCAACTTGTATTTTTTTTTTTTTTTTTGAGACAGAGCCTCAAGCTGTCACCCTGGGTAGAGTGTCATGGCATCACAGCTCACAGCAACCTCCAGCTCCTGGGCTCAAGCGATCCTCCTGCCTCTGCCTCCCTAGCAGCTGGGATTACAGGTGCCTACCACAACGCCCAGCTATTTGTTGGTTGCAGCCATCATTGTTGTTTGGTGGTCTTGGGCTGGATTCAAACCTGCCAGCTCAGGTATATGTGACTGGCGCCTTAGCTGCTTGAGGCATAGGCGCTGGGCCCTAACATATATGTATGTTTGTAATTAATTGATATAAGGCAATATGCTAAATTACCAAGAGGGACAAAAATATATTCTTTTATTTCCTAAATAAAATTTCTAAAAAAGGATAAACAGTGATTTTTTTATACTGGGTCGTGATGGAGAATATAAGATAAAAGTATAAAGAAATTTCATAAGTATAGTCCTAGTCATACAAGTTCATTTAGTGTATTGGAGAGTAAAGTTTGAGTAACCATTTATGGAAAATCTTCCCTAGGCATGGAAGAGAGACTGCAAAGATTGAAAGAACACTGGGAAAAAAATGAAAATATAGGTTTGAATCTAGTTCTGAAGTTGTCAGCATGTGACCTTAGTTAAATCCGTAATGTGGTTTCCTTTTCGTTTTCTCATGTGCAGCAAGATGAGCTCCCCACCGGCTTTGCTCACTTCAGTATCTCTGACACCTAGACAGGTGCCTGGCACGTAAAAAATTGAGAATAAATGTCTATTAATATATTTGTTAGCTGATTGGGTGAAATAGCACAAGACTTAACGAAGTAAAAATCATGCCCTGAATACAACAAATGTGGAGTTGGGGGACAGCGGATTGAGAAGATTATTGTTTTATGCCAGTGTATCTTAGTCTTAGGCTGGCTTGCGCTGCCATGATGAAATACCACAGATTGGACGGCTTGGACAACCGAAATTGATCCCTCCCAGGTTGGGACATGGGTAGTCCAAGATTGAGATTCCTGCACAATGTGGTTTCTGGTACAGGCTCTTTCTGGGGCTTTCAGGAAGAACATTGCTGTCTCTCATAAGAACACCAATCTCATCCCAGCAGGGCTCCACTTTCACAACCTCACTTAACCTTCATTACTTCATGACAGACCACACCACTAAATACAGTCACTTTTGGGGTTCAGGCTTCCACATATGAATTTTGGAGGGCACAATTCAGTCCATAGCACCAGGTAATGCCAAAGAAGAACTAACTCAATGGCACCCGGGTAGCTTAGAAAATGGAAAAACAAGCAGTTCAATTGTCGGTACTCAAATGAGGCAGGATAAAGAATGACACACACAATAAAAATAGAATTGCAATGGGATTTCAGAACATATTAAGAAACTGCAATTTTAACTATTAACCCTCAAATATAGAGTCTCAGCCAAAAGTCTCTTTAACCTAGGTTACATACTATACAATTAGACTAGAGGTACATGGAATGTTGCACTAATAAAACACGTATGAGAATGAATAATATAATACCATTCAAACTTTATTTTCTTGTTGCTCAATATTATCCTTCAATGGTTAGCATATTTTGAGATTTAGAAAATGTTCTGAAAACTAAATGGGGCTATAAAGTCAAAACAGGAAAAATCACCAATGCCAAGTCAAAATATTTGAAAGTTATGAGAGGCATTAGAAAAGAAGAAAAATGATCCTGATACTTTTTGCCAATTAGCATAATTTGCCCACAGTCATTTCAAATTATATGACCTATGAAAATCCTTTGTCAATTGTGTTACAACTCTCAGCAATAGAGATGGCCCATTCCCTCTTTTTAAAAGCATTTTTGTTCTTCACTTGGCTTCTGGGTCACTATGTTCTTCTATTTTCTTCTATTTCTCTATTTCTCTCTCTCTCTCTCTCTCTCTTTTTTTTTTTTTTTTATCAAACTCTCTGCAGATTAGCTTCTTTACTCTGAAGGTCTCAATACCAATATCCACATTGCTTCTCAAATTTATGTCTGACACTTGAACCTCTCCCTTGAGGTCCAGTGTAGACTCCCAAGTTCTCATTCAATACTTCAGTGTGGCTCTCCAACAGACAGCCACACTGAGCAAGTTCCAAACTTATTGTTTGGTGTAACAAAAGCCACCCAGTTGTTGGGGCCCACGTTTCCCCATAAGCAAGTTCTTCAAACAACCCTTAGGTCTGCTGCCTCCAATCTTGACTTTGGTGATGGTCTCCTGATTGTTCTCCTGGTTTCTCTCCAGTTTCCTGGCTTGTCTGTCCTCCCCAACTCAGACTACTGGGCCCAGAAGCTTCTTGTATTGATGAGGTCATAGAAGGAAATAAGCTAGGAGGTGACTGATGTCTCTTCCAGGTCATGGTGAACCCAGAGAGACTCCTTTCTGAGAGAAGAGAACAACAACCCCATGCTGAAGATGCCCTCATCTCCTACAAACACACAAAAGTTTTGTTTTTCCTAAACAGTGAAGGGAGACGTGGAGATGCCCACATTGTCCTCTTTACTAGTCCTTTTTATGTACTTTTGCTGACAATGACACGTCTGCTGGGTCTCACCTTATCTTCAGATTCTTCACCAGTGGCAACACTCACCTGCTCTCACCTCCAGTGACTTTTTTCTTTCTCCAAAGACAAAGGAAATGTTGAAAGGGAGATATTTTGATGACATTCACAACATTAATGGTACTGTGTGTATGATGAAAGCTCTGATGGCCATTACAGAAAAAGAGTTCCAAAGTTGCTTTGAAGGGTGGGGTAGGCACTGGCATTGGTGCTTAGCTTCCCAAGGGGAGGACTTCAAAGGAGACCATTGTTGAGGTATGTAGCAATTTTTCTACGATGAGTTTGCCAACTTAATTGTTAAACCTCATATACTAAAACTTTCCTAGAAAAAGACCTCTTCCATTTTCTGCTTCCAATCACCACTTCATTTTATTTACTAAACATTCCCAACACAAGCAACATTGCAATGAGCCTAAATAGATCTTGCATTTGATAAAACGCTTTGCCAGTATCTTTTATGATACAAACAGTGTGTAGAAAAAAGGGAACCCTTACATGCTCTCGGGAGAGGTGTAAATTAGTGCAACCATTATGGAAAACAATATAGAGGTGCCTTAAAAGAATAAAAAATAGAACCGCCTATATTCATTAGTGAAATTGGTCTGAAGTTCTCTTTTTTAGTTAGATCTTTCCCTGGTTTTGGTATCAGGGTGATGTTTGCTTCATAGAACATGTTGGGGAAGATTCCTTCCTCCTCAATTGTTTGGAATAATTTCTGAAGTATAGGAATAAGCTCTTCTTAGAAGTTTTGATAGAATTCTGGTGTGAAGCCATCCAGACCAGGGCATTTTTTTGTTGGAATATTTTTTATTGTTTCTTGGATCTCAGTGCTTGAAATTGGCCTCTTCAGGAGACCTATTTCTCCTGGGCAAAGTCTAGGGAGAAGGTGCAATTCGAAATACTGATCCATTTCCTCCCCTGAGGAGGAACTTTGCTGAAGGTCACATAGTGGAGGGAAGCTCCTCTTCTCATGGGGGAAGTCAGATCTGCAGAGAGGCTGACATTCAAATTCTCTCCCCGCACCTGGAGTTCTGGCGGATGAAGTTTCCAGAACTGTTTCATTCCTGTTGTGCTTGCACACCCTGTTCTGCATATGGAATTCTGAAAGTGTTTCCAGCCCAAGGAGCCCTTTGGCCCTGCAGAGAGAGAGATTTTTGGCATCAGGTTCAATTTGGGCTCAGCCCAGGCTTGGAAATTGATCAGGTGAACAGCCAGTTTAAACGTGACTAGAAGTACTTATATCTAAAGAGAGATGGATACATAAAAATGAGAGGCTAAAGCAGGTGGAATCCATGCTTCTGGATTTCCTTGAGCCTGAAAAATGAGTGGCCCGCACCAGAGTCCACAGAAATCTACAGCATTGTGTGGATAGAGTTCCCGGCTTCCTTTCACCCCCTGCAGCCTGAGTTGTGTTAGTCATCCAGTCTATTTTGATCATTATAGACTTGTTCAGAGGAGGGCACAGGCTACGTGCATGTGAGGGGCCTGCTCTTGGTCTTCTGGGCTGGACCACCTCTCCTGCTTCCTTGTTCTCTGCTCCAGGATCCCTGCCAGGCACTCCTTGGATCCAGGCTAATCCTGTGAATAACTTGTCACCCAGGCACTGTAGCCTTTTCATCCAGGTGTCATGGAATTGAGATTGGCAGTGTGATTTTCTCCTTTTGAATTTTTTTTTAATTTCAGATTAATTTGAGGGTAGATATGATTAGGTTACTTTATCTGCATTTGTAAGGTAAAGTCCTAGCTGCCGCTGTGTCCTTCACCCAGGACATATACCTGTGCATTGTTCTTGGAAACTGGGAACTTGCTAAATCTCCTCTCTCTCCCCACTTCTTGAATTTAATTGAGTTTTTTCTCTCATGTGAGCGGGTAGTTGTTAATATATTAGTTTCGACTTAGTATTGAGTACATGTAAGACTTGTTTATCCATTCTTGTGATACTTTACTTAGGAGAGTGTTCTCTAAATCTGTGCAAGATGTTATAAAAGGTACAAACTTTTCATCTTTTTTTCTGACAAGTATTCCATAATATGCATATATCACAGTTTATTAATCCACTCATAAGTTGATAGGCACTTGTGTTGTTTCCACATCTTTGTGATCGTGAATTGGGCTGCTATTCACATTTGAGTGCAGATGTCCTCATAGTAAAATGACTTTTTTTTGTTTGGTTAGACACCTAGTAAAGGGCTCATTGGATCAAATGGATGGTTCACTTTTAGATCTTTGAGGATTCTCCATACTTCTTTCCTTAAAGCTGCTGAGTTTGCAGTCCTACTCACAATGTAAAAGTGTTCCCTTCTCTCCACACCCATTCCAGCATCTGCTGCTTTGGGATCTGGTGATGTGGGCCATTTCACTGGGGTTAGGTGATATCTCAAAGTGGTTTTGATTTGTGGTTCTCTGATAATTGGAGAAGATGAGCATTCTTTTGTGTGTTTGTTGGCCCTTTGTCTGTCATCATGAGAAAAGATTCTGTTCGTGTTTCCTGCCCAGTTTTTAATGGGGTTGTTTTATTGTTGATTTGTTTGAGTTCTTTGTAGATTCTTGTTATTAGCCCTTTGTCAGATTTTTGTTTTTATCGTAGAGGATTCATTGAGGGTACAGAGAACCAGGTTACCCTTTGTCAGATTTTTAGCATGCAAATATCTTCTCCCACTATTTGCTTTGGTGTCCTTAGTTGTGCAGAAACTTTTTAACTTGATCAGGTCTCATTTCTTTCATTTTGTTGTTGCTGCAATTACCAGTGGCATTGTCTTCATAAATTCTTTCACAAGGCTGTTATCAGTAAGAGTTTTTTGCAAACTTTCATCTAGAGATATAATAGTTTTGTGCCTTAGATTTAAGTTTTTCACCCATTGTGAGTTAATTTTTCTAAGTAGTGAGAGGTATAGGTCCAGTCTTAGTCTTTTACATGTGGCCAACAAGTTCTCCCAGCACCATTTATGAAATAGGGATTTTTTTTCCCAGTGTATACTTTTGTTTGTTTTATTAAAGACTGGATGGTGAGCTGGGTGCAGTGGCTCATGCCTATAATCCCAGCACTGTGGGAGGCTGAGGAGAGTAGAATCGCTTGAGCTCAGGAGTTCGAGACTCTGCCTGAGCGAGGGTGAGACTGCAACTCATAAAAAGTGGAAAACCAGCTGGGCACTGCAGCTAGCGCCTGTAATCCCAGGGGCTTCTGGAGGCTGAGGCAGTGGGATGCCCACAGCCGAGGCTGAGATTGCAATGAGCTATGACACCTTGCACTCTGCTCAGGGCAGAGGTGGGACTCTGTCACAACAACAAGAACAACAACAAGAACAAAGATCAGATGGTGATATGAGACTGGTTTCATCTCTAGGTTTTCTGTTCTCTTCCACAGATCTGTGTCTCTGTTTTTAGACCAATGCTATTTTGATCATTATAGACTCATTGTATAACCTGAAGTCTGGTAGAATGATGACTCCAGATTTGTTACTTCATAATCAAGCTGAGAATCAAATCAAAGATATAATACCTTTCACAGTAGCATCAAATAAAATTAAATACCTTGGAATATACTTAACAAAGGATGTGAAGGATCTCTACAGAGAGAACTATGAGACACTGAGGAAAAAAATAGCATAGGATGTTAACTGATGGAAGAGCACACCATGCTCATGGCTAGGAAGAACCAACATTGTTAAAGTGTCTGTAGTACCCAAAGCAATCTACAGATTTAATACAATCCCTGTTAAAATACGAACATCATACTTTGAAGATCTTGAAAAAAATAGTTCTGTGTTTCATTTGGAACCTGCATGGAACTTCATTTTATTCTTAAGATACTCCTTAGGTACCATCTGAGCTTCATTGCAGCTTTGACCATGGGACTGTGCTCCTCTTAGCTGCTATTGTCTTGTGTGTTGGAATCTTCTAGACTCTCAAGCTGTGTCTGTTTGAAAGCAGAGTCAGGGAGGCACCTTCTCTCCCTTCACGCATTGTGCCCTCCTCATTCTGGATTCCAGAGGCACCACTGATGGGCATCCAGGAGTCCCAGAAAGGACAAAAAAGTAACTCAGTTCTTTGAACTTGTTCTTACACCTTTCCTCTCCTTGGCATCCAAGCAGAAATCTTTTTGGTGAGGGGATCCAAGCCATGGCTGTATCCATGTAGTAACTACCTCATTGGAACTCAGAATCCTTGCTTCCCTTTTGTGACCAAAGTAATTTAAGCAAGTCACTGGGATTTTTAAATCATATTTTGCATTAAAGAACTTCTCAGTCTCTCAGAATCATAGATTTTTGCTAGCTCGCTTATTGTCAAATATCTGAGAACTTGTCATGTTTAGCTTGACAGGATACAGAAAGAGGGTGTCAGGGTAACAGTGATGATTATAAGAAAACAATACATCGACTTTATGTAAGTAGGAGTTCTAGGTATGTCTGCCAAGCATGTTCTATGCACCATCATGTCATGTCATTTTCACAACATACAATTAGAAGCTAAGTTTCAGTGAATTTCAATGCCTTATCCGAGGTCCCCATAGCTTGTGGTTCAGGCATGCGTGGTTCTTTGTCTCACTCCTTCTTTCTGTGCAGATGTTTGTGAGTGTATGGATGTGTACATATGTTTCTGTGTGTTTGTATGGATGATAGATAGACATCTATCTATTTTTTTGTGTGTGTATATACAGTATATGTATTGGTTTGATACCATTTTATACTTTCTCTTTTTCCAGGACAAAAGTTGTTATAAGTATAACAGAATAACTTTATGGCAAATTATCATTTATTAATATGGAAGGGCTCGTCTTTCTTTTATCTTCCTTTCCAAACTTCTTCCAGAAGGTCCTTCCATACCTACTGTCTGACCTTGACCACTTAGTCTTCCAGATGAATTCAGAGGTGTTCAGGCAAAGAGCAGCCCTTCCTACCTACTACATAATTCTCTGTCAGGCTCTCCTGGCCAGTCACTCTCTTCTTAGCACTTATTGTAATTACCACACCTGTGTTTGTCTACTCATCTGTTGTTTATGTCACCTCCTGGCCTGAGAGCTCCATGAGGAGACGGTCTGTGCTTGCTTTACTCATCACTGTTTAGCTAATATCTAGCTCAGTGCCTGCCATGTAGTATAGGGACTTAATAAGTGTTTGTACTGTAAGCAAATGAATAAACTTTAAAACAAATTAATTGGGAAGAAATTTACATGTTTAAAATATTTAGTATTGCCATGTAAGAGTATTCAAAAATAACCATCAAGACTTTTATGTCTTTCAGTGATATTTAATGTTTTTCTTTATCTGGATTCTTTACAAATTGCTTATGGTTATACTTGTATTAACACATGTACATATATAAATGTGTATGTATTTATGCAAGTATACATACAAAAGTATATGTATATATACATAGTTATACTTCTATATATATAAAAATATATGCTATGCAAATATGTATCTACAAATATATGTAATTATATATACAGTACATACAGGTATATATACATACATATATATATATATATATATACACACTTATGTGAGTATACAACATATACAGGCATGTATGTCTACATGTACATTATTTTTTTCTTTCTGTCTGTCTGTCTCTGCCTCTTTTCTCTGTCTCTGAGTGCATGTGTTAGCCTGTCTTCTCTCTGTTTTGCAATTAACAATGGGATACGTTCCATCTGTATTTTCTATGGTGACTGCTTTAATGTAAGACATCTTTGTTCCCCAACATGACTCCAACCACATCTTTTGATGGCTTTGATTTTTCAGATCCTTCCAATGCCAAAGTCCTTTTAAATCTGTAGCTTCCTCTGTTGCATCCAACTCACAGTCAGTGTTCTGCACGTTGCCCTCCCTGGGTCATTTACATCAAGCTAAAAATATGCCATAATTTCATTTGTCTTACAAAATAAAGGGAAAGAAAGGCTTTCTTGATCTTACAAACTCCTGCAGTGGCCATCCCACCTGTATGTCCTTTAGAGCACAACTTCTCAAAGGGACATTGCTCACTTCCTTCCCATCATTCCCTCCTCCTTGCAGCTCCACCCACACTTGTTTTACTAGACTTGCAACCTCCATGGAGGTCAGCCATGGTCCCTGTGACCCCAAATTCTGTGCATGTTCTACATCCTCCTAGCTCAGCTCTGACAGCTGCATTCATCATGATCACTGCTTTATTCTTTAATTATTATTTTATTGTGTTGAGAACACTTAACATGAGAGCCACCTGCTTAAGAAATTGTTCTGAGTATGACACGATATTGTTATAGGGACAATGTTGTGCAGTTGATATATTCATCTTGCATAACTGAAACTTAATCCTCATCAAGTGTCAACCTCTTTTCCCCCTTCCTGGTAACTCCTATTCTATTCTTTGCTTCTATGAGTTTGATGATTTTGTTTATTTATTTATTTTAAATTAGAAAGAAAAATAATTTATTCCTTACAGTTAAGGAGACTGAGAAATTCAAGGTTGAGTGGCCTGATTTGGTGAGAACCTTCCTGCCACTGGAGACTCTGCAGAGCCCTGAGTGGCACAGGCCATCACATGGAGAGGGGGCTGAGCGTGTTCACATGCTCCTCAGGTCTCTCTCATCTATAAAGCCATCAGTTCTTCTGGAGTTTGATGGTTTTAGATTCTTCATATAACTTGGTTAGTCCATTTTGTGCAACCAGAATACTTGAGACTAGTTAATTTAGAAAGAAGAAAAATTTATTTCTTATAATAGGCTAACAATTCCATGATCAAGGTACTAGTCTCTGGTGAGAGCCATTTTATGTGTCTTCATATGGTGGAAGGCAGAAAGGAAAGAGAAAACAAACTCCCTCTGTTAAGGGCACCTTTATAGGGGGCACCTAATCTGGTTCATGAAGAAGGAGGCCTCCTTGCCTAGTCACCCCTTAAAGGTCCCATCTCTTAATACTGTTACATTGCCAACACCTGAATTTTAGAGGGAGCACATACAAACCACAGGCGCCAATCCCCTCTTTGAGTATTTATCCAAAAGAATTGAAATCAAGGTTCCTAAAAGATATCTTCACACTTATCTTCAGTGCAGCATGGTTCACAGCAGCCAAGATGCAGAAACAATTGAAATGTCCATCAACAGATGAATGGGTAAGGAAACGTGGCACGTACGTATACTGAAATATTATTTAGCCTTAAAAAGGAAGAAATCCTGCCCTATGTGACAAGGTAGATGAGCCTTGCTGTTTATCCATGCTAAGGGGTGCTATGCTAAGCCAAGTGCACTAGTCACTCTGCTAAGTGAAGGACATCTTCATTCTTGAAACGCTGCATCTTAATCTGGCTCCATTCTCCCTCTCTATGATCTCTTCTTCTGGTTCTACCCATCATACTGTAATTCAAATCTTTACTTTATCAGGCCCAGTTCTCATTCCTTTCCTATCCACACTGGCTCCATAGGTTATGGCTTCCACTTCCATGACTTCAAATACCCAACTATGTCTCCCCAGCCTTAACATCTCCCTTAAACTCCAGACCTATGTCTGGAATAATGTTTCTTTGATGTCTCTACTTGATTACATGTTTGAAAAAGTAAACTTAACAGGCCTAAGTAATTATCTTTACTTTCTCCAAATACACAGTGTTCTCATTTTGTTATCTCTGTGTTCATAAACAGAAGCTTCATTTCTTCCATTTGCTCCCATGCAAATCACAAAAGCATCATTGTGACTTGGTTCTTTCTCCGAACTTCACATCTTACCCATTAGAAAATCCTGTGTGTTCCTCCACCAATAAGTTTCTCATTTTGGCCACATCCCACCCTTCCCCCACTATGTCTTACAAGCTCTGGTCATCTCTCAGTAAGGCTATTGCAAAAACTTCCACACTGGTACCTCTATTTTCCCACTGGTTTTCTTGCAGCCTATCCTCCACACAGCAGACAGAGCAAAGCTTTTGTATGTCCCATCAGTTATTTTTTAGAATGTCTCTGAATTGAGGTATAACATACATGACTTGAGGTTTTGCATCTTTGGCCAGAATATGACAGGATTTGTTCCCTTTCCAGTGCATCATATCAGGAGGTACTTGATGTTGATATGCCCATAACTGGTGAAGGCGACTTTGATCATGGGGTTCAAATGACGTAAGATGGTTTGTTTCCTCCAGTGAAGTTACCATCTGTGTCTCTGTTGTTAATACATATTTTGGGGAGTGGATACTTTGAGACTTGGCAAATCTTGTTCCTCTTCAAATTTTTACCTGGTTATTTTAACATCTATTAGCCTATGATAATTATTACTATTCTGTGTGCTTCATGCCTGATTGCCATTTCCCTCTTTTCTTTATTTCTTAAAATTAGAAATCTAGTAGGAGAAAGAGCTGCCCCTTCTCTCCCACTTGTTAATTTGATTTTTATTTACTTAAGTATGAATTTGTGGGTATCTATTTTATTCTATGGATTAAGATCGTATACTATTACTACTTCATTTCTTCAGTTCTATTTTTGATAGAGGTTCTTTCAGATTTGCTACTATATTTTTTCAAAAAGCCCCATTATATGGGGGTACTTCTTTACTTTCTGGCACTACAATATGTTCTAGACCAGTGGTTCTCAACCTGTGGGTTGAGACACCTTTGGGGGTCAAATGATCCTTTCCTCTTTCACAGGGGTCACCTAAAACCATCAGAAAACACATATTTCAAATGTTCTTAGGAACCAAGACACCACTCCCTATGTGTGGGGGGTCACCACAATATGAGGAACTGTATTAAAGGGTCTCATCATTAGGAAGGTTGAGAACCACTGTTCTAGATTCACGTATTTTTTTAGCCCTAACTCTAGAACAAAAACCTTCTGTAAAGGTCTCTGCTTCCTTTTAGTGGTAAATGGAATTTAGAAACTGAGATTTTAGCTTTAGATGTCACATATCTGTAACATCCTTGCTTAGTCTCAGTCAGCAGACAAAGCTGGGAAGTAACAGGTACCTACCCCAAGTACATACACAACTATATTTTGGTACTCATCTCTCTGTGTATGTATAAATACTAAATGCTTGGATTGGTTTTCTCCATTTTTTAAAACCTTTTGAATTTCTGATTCACAGTGGTTTTTGTAGCTTGAGTGCGCCAGTATATGTAGTCATGTTTGGAGTACTGTGTTAGGCATTCTTCTAAAGTGGCGCCCAACATTCCCAACTCCTGAAGTCTATGTCTCCCCTTAAGGTTGGAAAAACCTGTGAATATTGGCAGAACCTGTGAATAGGATGGTATTCTTGTCTCATGGTTATGTTATGTTACAAAGCAAAAATAATTTCATAGGTATAATTAAGCTCCCCAGTTAGTTGGCTCTAAGTTGATGAAGACTGAGTTCATCCTGGGTGAGCCTGAGCTAATGAGAGTTCAGCCCTCAAACTAGATAAGACAATGAGCAAATAAATACTCTCTGGTTGGTGGGAGAAAGCAAAGAGCCCTGCTGTGAACTTTCTATGGAAAAGCCAAGAAGCCAGGACAAGAGAGTAGTTTTGAGGAACCAAGAACAACTCCTAAATAGCAGCCAAGGAGAAAACAGGGACTGTGGCCCTTTAGCTGTAAGAAACTGAATTCTGCCAGCAACGTGTTGAGGGTTTGTAAAAGGAGGCCAGGCTCCAGGTGAGAACACAGCCCTATTCAACATCTCCATCCCAGCTATGTGAGATGCTGAGCTGAGAGCCCAGCTATGCCATGCCTGAGTTTCTGACTTATAGAAAATGAGAGATAATAAATGGGTATGGTTTTAAGACAGTAATTTTGTGGTGATTTGCCATGTGGTAATAGAAAACTGATACATTGCTGCAGCCCCTATAGCACCCATGACCCTGGTCTCAATCACCACAGGAAAGAACCAGGCATGAGGTGGATTTGAAGTACAAACTTGCAGTAGGTGGGCTAAACTTGATTGTAGGGTAGCCCCGAGCAACCTCTACACTAGCCTTTTATAGAAACAGTACAAAACAGGTGAGGGGAGTATTAGACAATGACTACATGCCTGAGGATCACCTTGGGCTCAGGCTCTTTATCCCCAAGGAGCACCTGTGGATGAATTGCCTGAGGGTCCACCCTCCAGCTGCAAATCATGTTGCTCAGAGGTTCATCTGGCTCTTAGCATCCCCTACAATACATATATTGTACCTGGAACTGGAGTACTAAAAATATGTGAGTACTTTTGGAACTACACAGTGGGCAGAGGGTGGAGGAATTTTGCACAGTGTAACAGAGAAAGCCCAGATTGCTGTGAATAGACTGAGTAAGAATCTGAAGACACAAGCAGTGATAGCTCATGAGGAAGTTGGGTACATGGCATTGGAAGCTGGAAGAAGTGTCCTCATTCATTATGCAGAAGTACAAAGCTTAGCAGTATGGTCCCCTAAAGCTACCTGGAAAGCAGGACATGGAAGCAATTAATTAATTAATTGTATTTTATTTCTGAGACAGAAAATCAAAACCCTCAGTAGAGTGTCATGGTATCATAGCTCTCAGCAACCTCAAACTCTTGGGCTCAAGCGGTTATATCTTAGCCTCCTGAGTAGCTGGGACTACAGGTGCCAGCCACAATGCCTGGCTATTTTTAGAGATGGGGGTCTTACCCTGGATCAGGCTGGTCTCAAACCTGTGAGCTCAGGCAATCCACCTGCCTCGGCCTCGCAGAGTGCTAGAATTACAGGTTTGCGTCCCTGTACCGGGCCTGGAAGCAATGAATTTAGACACATATCTAAGGAGTTCTCCAAGTGAAGCTGAAGGTCACTACTGGTAAGATGGGAGAGGAGAGAAATAAATTGAGGAAAGCACTGCTATAAATCTCAGCCTTTGCTGATGGCAAATGATCCTAAAGTGAGAAATAGCTGTGGAAGCCTTTCATCAGGAAAAGGCTGAGTGCATGCAAGTGTATATAGCCTTTTGCTAAAACTTCAGAAAGATCAAAAAATTTATTGTGTTCACTCACACAATGGGCCCTTTCAAGGGATTAAGGGTGTGATCCTCTCAGGAAGTTTGGGGGCTCTGTCTTCCAATGACCTCAGCTGGCTCTAAAGGTAGAGTTGAGATTATCTTGAAAAGATTTGTGGATGTGGCTTTTATTTAATAGGGTATAATCCATGGAAAAACCACAGAGTTGTTTAGAAAATTGTTTCTTTGGAAACACATCCAGACAGGAGAGGGAACAGAGGGAGAGCAAAAGGAAAGGAGGCTGTTGGACCTCTGAAATTCTACTGGCAGGAAGCAGGCTAACCAAAGTCTCCAGCAAAATGCATGTGCTGCCTCTCCTGAGAAGGGAAGGATGGCTTAGAGAGTGTGACCAAGACCAAGATCCAGACCCTGAGAAAGGAAGGACGGCTTAGAGAGTGTGACCAAGACCCCAGAGGGCAGAGCTGACCATCAGAACTCAGGCTCTGAAACTCCATCACTCCTGTTTTTCCATCTGTATGTCAGACCTGCTGTGGGCTAGGGACTCCTTGTAATGATTCACTTTATTAAAAGAGAATGTCTTCAGTATTTATGCTCTGCCAGAGTATTTGGGAGATTTTCAGAGCACATTGCCTTTCCCTTTAGCTTCATAGGTCCAGAGATGAAAAGGACTCATGTTCTAGAACATGTACTTAATGGATTGCACCCAAGAGGTTCATTCGAATTTGACTTAAAAGATAAAAATGATAAGAATTGGGACTTTGAGCTGAGATGATGGGCCATAGATGAGATGATAAGATTTTGGCTTTTGAGCTGATGCTGTAATGGAAACCAGATAACCCTCACCCAGACCATGGTCCCCAGATACTGTTTGAAGCTATCATCTTTGTAGTAGTTTGCTAATGTCCACGAAAATCTAATACAAGTACAGACATACACTTTTCCATTGCTTCATGGCTGTGTTTCCATGGGAAATTTACCATAGTTGATTTATGTGAGATTTTATTTTCTGATTTTCTGTATAGTTCTCTGGATGGACTTTTGTTTTGTTCTTTTTTATAATATTGTATATTTTGCTATCAGTATAACTGGTGCATATAGCATACTATGGCTTTTCAATCAGTCTAGCAAAATACAGGCACTTTTCTGAGTTTTCTTATTTTATTATGATCAGGTATCCTCAAACTATGGCCCGTGGGCCACATGAGGCCCACCTAGGACATTTATCTGGCCCACCGGGTGTTTTTGCTGCCACTGCCTGTCCTGCTTAGCAGCCGACTCATCCCAGGGCCTACAGTCTGGCCCTCCAATGGTCTGAGGGACAGTGAACTGGCCCCTTGTTTAAAGAGTTTGAGGACCCCTGATGAGGATGGGCTGACAGTCCTCTAATTTGGAGATCTTTTTTCTCCTGCAGGACTGTAATTTGTCTTTGCTCCTTCACCACTTGATTGCCAATGGACACATCTTCCTTTTTATTATAAGTCTGAACAGATATGCATGAAATTGTTAGCATGATAGTTTCTGAGGAAAGGATTCTTATCTGATTGTCATTTCTGCTTATTTTTATTTTAAAAATTGTCTTCATTGATATGCTCTAGTAATGTAACACTGTGAATAATAATAAAAATAATAATACAGCTAATAGTTATTATGGGCTATTGTGTAATGTAGCAAGAAAAATATTTCAGTACCTAAGAAGATGAAATATTTGGGGGTATACTTAACAAAGGATGTGAAAGACCTATACAGAGAGAACTATGAAACTCTAAGAAAAGAAACAGCCGAAAATTTCAACAAATGGAAAAATATACCATGCTCATGGCTAGGAAGAAT
>CAUYQV010034304.1:0-12905 GCA_963574575.1 Galagoides demidoff | reverse complement strand
AAAACAATAACTGAGAAAATGACATGAAGGCTGTGTTGATCAGTTTGATGGAAGTATTTTGGATTGCATGTGAAAACCCCACACTGTACCCCAGAAGTGCATTAATGTACATAGTTACCATTCAATAAAAAAAAAAAATGCTGCAGGATGCAGGACAACTTGTTAAAAATTGGGACTGTCCCACCAAAAGCGGGACGTCTGGTCACCTTAGCCTTGGTAGGACCTCACACCAAGCTGACCACATTTAACTGGAGTGATATCTTAGAGATCCAAAAGTAAATAATATATTTTAAAAATGACATCGTAGTAGTTTTTAAGTACTGTCACATATATCACCCCCTTTGATTGTCAATGCAACCCTGTGATACAAGGATTAGTTTTAGGCCCATTTGATGGATGAGGCAATTGGGCTTGGAGAAGGGAAGCGCCTGCATGTTACATTCATGCTTTGAGTTCTTCTGCAGGGGGATTTTAGGACTTTGAGACACCTCTAACTCTAATACTACATCATGGTTTCTCAAAAACTCCAGGAGGCAGGGATGAGGAGGGGGAAATTGTCTCCTCTGACAGGCATTTATTTATTATTTATTCACTCATTCATTTATTCTGCTCCTTACTTTACATGTATTTCCTCGTTTAATCATCTCAACAATCCCAGGACTACTGAGCTGGAGCAGAGGATCAGAAAGGGTGAGAGATTTGTCCAAGGCTGCATAGGCAGCAAATGGCCAAGCTGGTCTTGGAACAGGGACACATGACATCCACTGCCTGCTACTGCCTTTCCCTGGGACTTTCTGCAGGCTCATTTGGGGTGGGAGGAGTCTGGGTCCAACACTCAGGTTTCTAGATCACTTCAGTAGGCTTCTAAGGGGGAGGAAGGGGAGGCTGGGTCATCACACAGTAACAATTCAAATTCAAATATGAATTCACTACTTCCGACAGGGGCATCACCTCCCTAAGCCTCCCTTCCTTGTCTGTAAACATGATGATTGCAATTCTTACCTAACAGGGTCCTTGTGAGCTGCTTAGAAGAAAATAGAACACAGGGCTTGGTGCCAAGTAGAATCCTAGCAAAAGGAACATCCACTCCCTTTCATGGCATCCCAGGACTTCTTTTTGCACTGGGAGCTGGGTGGTGAGCAGAGCAGGGGAGGGTGGTAAGCAGGGCAGAGAAGGGAATGCATTCCTTAGGTGGCTTGCTCTCTTTATTTTTCCTCCTGGGCTCCTGATTTCATGTAATTTGCTTTTCATAGACAAATAGCCCTCTTATGATTATCATTTAAGCACCAGTAGACCGACCCTGTAGCCCCTACAAATTGGAAGCAACAACAACAGGAATTCAGCAGGCTTGGGAAAGTACTTGGGCTGCCCATGGTCACAGTAACCCTAATTAAAGGCATTACATTAATTTCCCTTGAAAATTTGACTTCCTGAGTTTTACCAGGGCACAAATTGGTCTCTGTGGTTCCCTTGAAGTGGCAGGCGCAAATGTGCAGTAAGAACAAGATCTCTTTCTGTAGGTCACCAAACTCATTCTCAGGGTCAGGTTCAGGGTTGGGAAGAACACGATTTCTTTCCCTCTTGTGCTGATGTGTTCAATGCTGATTTTGTACTTATTCTGAATAAGAAGTCATCACAGATGAGTGGTTACTCTGTCCTGACCACTTTGTGGACTCAGGGGTGAGCTCTGGGCCCAAGAAGAACAGGGAGTGGCTTCAGGAAAGTGAGGAAACCACATTGATACAAATGCTTGGTTTGAGGCCTCTTATCAGAGGGGAAAACAAGGTATGCAGGGTGTCCATAGAGTTTGTGTGCAATTTACTATGGTAAACTACTTAAAATTGCACATGAACTTTATGTCCACCCTGTATTTCTTGTGTATTGCTGTGTAACAAATTACTCCAAAACTAAGCAGCTTAAAACAAACATTGACTGTCTTACATGGTTTCTGGAGCGCAGGAATCTGAGAGCAGCTTAACTGGGTGTTTCTGCCTCATTCTTTAGGGTTTGCAATCAATTTCAAGTTGCCAGTCAGAGCTGCAGTCATCTGAAAGCTTGACTGGGGTTGCAAGATCCACAATCAAGCTGGCTCACTCATCTGGCTCTTGGCAAGAGGTCTTAGATGTTTGCCATGCAGTTTTAGACAGCTGCTCAGGATATAGCAACTATCTTCTTAAGTAGGTGATCTGAATAAGAGAAAAAAAGAAGTCTAAGTGGCTTTTATAATCTGAAGCCAAAAACTATTGCTTCCATTTTATTCTCTTGGTCATGTAAACCAACCCTGATTCAATGACTGTTGAATGTTCATGCCAGGAGGAGGGACCTTTTGGGGCTGCCTTAGAGGGTGGATACCCTGAAAGCCTTGGTTATCAGACAGACCTGGGTTCAAACTTTGCTTCTGCAACTCAATAGCTCTTAGATCCTGGGAACATCCATTCACATTTCTGACTTTCAACTTCTTTACCAGTGAAATAGAGATAATAACATCATATGTTTCAAATGGTTATCATAAAGGTTGGCACGTTAGAAAAACAGCTCAGTAAATATTAACTCACTTTTTTCTTTTCCCTTCTACACATTTTTAGAATTAGGTAAAAGGGACTATATTTGTATGATAGATTGAAAATCAGAGAAACAGAATTTCATAAGAATGGTGTCCATATTTGCTTTAAAAACTAAAATTTCAGATAGGCTCAATGTGATTCAGGTAGTGTTTCTGAGTCTTTATAGACCTTAGTTTCTTCCCCTATAAAATGGAGATAATAATACCTACCTCAGGGGGTGGGGAGTGACAGTGTGTGACACACTTTTTGAGGACAGGATACAATTATAAGAGGGACTTTACCTAACAAATGCAATCAATGTAACCTGGTTCTTTGTACCCTCAATGAATCCCCAACAATAAAAAAAAAAAATTAAAAAAATAATAATATCTACCTCACCAGGTGTCTGTTAGAACTAAGTATGTTGGAATATAGGTAGTGCTTAAACTAGCATCTGTCTGCTATTAAGGAAGTGTGGGTAGAGTCTCCTGTTCAATGCAGGGGACTCAGGTGTGATTGAAGTGTGGGCCCAGCCTGCCAGGAACTTAGGGATGGAGGAGGATGAAATAGATAAATCACCAGTTACACTGGGAAAAGTGAGAACACCCAAATTCAGCTGGGGACCTCATTAATACTTACACCCTGCATGCTCCCCGTTGGGGTGTCTTTCCTTTTCCTTTCTCCTCCCTTACCTCCTCTCTCTTGGATTCCTCTCAGGCTCCCACTTTTCCCCTCTTTGGGAATTAGTATGTGCACCTTTGAGTGGAGGCCAGTGTTGGGATTCTTGAAAGCTCTGCTTTCTATCCCAGGTGGGCTAACCAGGGCATTTTCCAACAGAAGTGACAAAAAAAAAAAAATCAATGTTTTTGGACCATATCTTACTCTTTTTAAAAAAATTTTTTTGAATTTTTTTCATTAAAGATGGGGTCTCACTATGTTGCCCAGGTTGGAGTGCAGTGGCTATTCCCAGGCACGATCCCACAACTGATCAGCATGGGAGTTTTGACCTGCTCCATTTCCGACCTGGGCTGGTTCACCTCTCCTTAGGCAACCTGGAGGCCCCCCATATCTCATTCTTATCCTGGTGATTTTGAGTGTATTGTCACAGGCCTCCACACTTAGCCTTAAAAAGTCCTTGTTGCAGCTTTGTAAATTAGGGACATTATAACATTATAAGAAGAAATGCATAAGGTTGTGCACGTTCTTCCAAGATAGCCTCCATCATCCTGTATTAGTTTTAAAATTAAATTTAACATCAAAGGATAACACATGTGCATAGATAAACATTTAAATAATAATAAAAGGTTTACTATCAAAAACTATCCAACCTCTGTCCTGCTACCTATCCCTCAGAGGCAGCCAATCCATTCCTGGAATTTGTATTTCTGAATAATACATGTATACAGATATGCTACAGTTTCTTGGAATTATTTATTGATCTTTTTAAATAGTGGATTAGGATTTGTTTTGGTTTTTAGAAAAAGGCCACTCCACTTCTCATTTTCTTCATATTTCCCAAATAGTTACATCAGAATTTTTGGTTAAATTGATGTTTATTCTGATTACGTATCTCTTATTGCTGAGTCAAATAGTGTACTATGATTGTTACCTTTCTTATACACCTATTCTTTTTAAAATCTAGAATTCTTTCCTTTATTTGTCCATTTGACATCATTTGCTTATATGATTCTCTTCCTCTTTAGGGCCACAGCAAGGCTCTTGTATTTAGTTTTGTATTCTCAGACTTACATAGTAGTTGGCAGCAAAGATACTGAATGTAAGCATGAACAACTGGCTGATTTTTCAGTCTACCTGTGTTTCTCAATGTGGATACTACTGGCACTTTAGTTGGGACTTGTCTTTGTTAAGAGGCCCTGTCCCACCTGCTACAGGAAGTTCAGGATCCCTGGCTCCTACCCACTAAAGATCAGCAGCTGTCGCCAGCCCCTGGGGCAGTCCAAAGCCACTCCCGTACATTTCCAAACACCCCTTGTTGTCGGGTATCTCCCAGTGCAGTAGGTGTCAGCCCTGAGAGGTGACAGCATTTTAGCTGATGCTAGAAGCACAGGAAATCCAGCAGTGCAAGCAGAACGAGAGCTAATACCTGCTGCACAGATGGGCCCCTTCCTCCTTTGGGAGAAAGGTTCAGGTTTTGGATGCGCAAAGGCTTGAATTGGGCACTAACCTTGAGAAACAAAACCTTGCCAAATAAGAAATAGTCGCCTTAGCAAAAACACCACGCTCTGCATGTTAGAATGTTTTGATATTTCTCCCTTCCCTATACCGTGCCTCAGAAAATCCCCCTGATCACTTTTGTGAGGAGCATTCCTATGAAAAGGGTGATGGCCTCTTGACTTCTGCCTAATTAAACCAAAGATAAACACCTGAAATAACAAGATTATTCATCAGTTGACTAGGGCACTTATAGAGTTTTTGTTTTTATTGGGTGATTGAACCAGTTATTTGGTGGTGGCTATTTGAGCTAAAAGGTCCTAGCGGCTTTAAAGGAAGTTTGCAACATGACAAAGGAGAGCCACGGCACGTGTATGTTGAATTTGGGGGCAGAGCAGAGAAACCAGCTGTTAAATAAAGTGGAGTAGGACTCAGCTCTGTAGAAGGGAGAGGCCTCCCTGCTGGTGCCCTCAGGGGTAGGGGACAGCAGAGACAGAGGCAATGACAATAGTTGCCTGGCTGTTGCCCTTGGCTTCCATGAGACTCCCTGTTGAATTTCAATGACTCCTCCTCTTGTTTTCTACCAGTACAGTTTGAGTGGCTTCTGACCTATGCGACCAATAATATACATTGATTATTACTCCATGCAAAGAGCTGCTGTCAGAGTCCTGCCTACTGTCAGTTGTTAAAGCCAGGAATCAAGAACTCAAGTCAGGGAGGAGAAGGAGGTCAGTCAGTCGTGGCGAACTTGCTTTGACAATGCCGGAGCAGATCCAGCCCCTTCTTGAAGCTGGGGAGCACGTATGATGAGAGGAGACAGCTGGGGGACGTGGCCTCTCCATGTGAGGAGCAGTGCAGGGGCAGAAACTGCTGGGAGCTTCATTCAGCCTCACACAGGGCATCTGATCCATTTTGCCTTGCTCGACTTGGCTGATAATTTCATCTTTCAGCCAGAAGCGGAAGAGACTTAGGGAACTTCTGTTCTGGACCTAATTCTGACCAACTAGGAAAAATTGCTTGGCAAAGTGGATGTGACAGGAACCTTGGGAGAGAGCAACAAAGTCATCCTGGGGTTTGTGAAAGCCGGAAGGATTTGAGGCTGGCAGTGAGAACTCTACGCCAGGGGCCATTTGTACATTTGCTCAGCAAGTACTTACCCAGCGCAGGCTCTGTGCAGGCCGCGTTCCTGGTGCTGACACTACCACATGGAACAAAGTGACACCCCTATTCTTTTTTTTTTTTTTTTTTTTGAGACAAAGCCTCAAGCTATCACCCTGGGTAGAGTGCCATGGCATCACAGCTCATAGCAACCTCCAACTCCTGGGCTCAAGCGAGTCTCCTGCCTCCGCCTCCCAAGTAGCTGGGACCACAGGTGCCCGCCACAACGCCGGGCCATTTTTTGGTTGCAGCCATCATTGTTGTTCTGCGGGCCCGGGCTGAGGATTCAAACCCGCCACCTTAGGTGTACGTGGCTGGAGCCTTAGCCGATTGAGCCACAGGTGCCGAGCCTAAAGTGACTTATCTTGGTGGCATTTCACTGTTTGAATTTCTAGCCTGCCTCTTAACAAAATGCTGTTGAAAAGGAGATAACAAAGGGTGCTGTCACACAATATACAGGACCATATCTGTAATATGCATGGTGTACTTGCAAGATTTGCAAACGTTTTTATCTTGCCCTCCAATTGAGAGAGAAGAGTGTGTGTCCTCTGATCTGAGCAGAATTTAAATTGATTTCCAGCAACAAAACCTGTATCTTTTCTTTAATGTTGCCATTTATAATCATCTTTAAGAAAAACAATGGGGATGACTCAAGGATTTTATGTCTGTCTATGCCAAGCTAAAAATGAATAATGTAAAAATTATATTAGGCGAAAAGGGTGGTGATATAGAGGGGGCTACATTTTTGGATACTCCAAAGTTACAGGTTATTTTTTTGTCAGAAGGATACGTTTCTTTATTGTCACTGATTTGCAATTCTTGGGAAGAAAAGCTGCAAAGTGATTCAATGACTATTTAAATAAGGCTTTAATCGGAACTTAGCTACCTAAAGAAAATATATTCTTTGATTTTATGAAGCATGGCCAGAGTACCAAAATATTTCCTTTGAGTGTGTACTTTAAAAATATATACTGTACATGGTTCACATTGAATTAAATTCCACTCTTGCTGAATTGTTTGATTTTGTTAAGTCATGTTCTTCTCAACAAAATTACATCCATGTAACAAGAGAGTATTTCCAATGGTCAAGCCTTCTCTTGTCTATGAATATTTCCCTTCTTTTAATATTATGGAAAAAAAAATCTGTCCTTAACTGGGTTTGAATCCACATAGTTAAAAGTAGGAGTTGACCTCACTCTCTGAGCCAGCAAACCAATTCTTTTTTTTTTTTTTTTGAGACAGAGCCTCAAACTGTGTCCCCTGGGTAAAGTGCCATGGCATCACAGCTCACAGCAACCTCCAACTCCTGGGCTCAAGTGAGTCTCCTGCCTCAGCCTCCCAAGTAGCTGGGACCACAGGTGCCCGCCACAGTGCCCAGCTATTTTGTTTTTTTTTGTTACAGCCATCTTTGTTGTTTTGGTGGGCCCGGGCTGGATTTGAAACCGCCACCTTAGGTGTATGTGGCTGGCACCTTAGCCACTTGAGCCACAGGTGCCGAGCCAACCAATTCTTTCTCTTTACACACCTTATATGAATAATTCCTGGATGTAAAACGTTACATAATCAACTTACCTATAGTCCTTTTGTCTTTTTTCATTTCAAATTATGTTCTTCAAAGCAATTTCACACTCATCGCAGATAACACATTTTCAATCTACTCAAATTTTGTAACAATATTAGTCAACTACTTTCTATTATATTCACTTTATATTTTCCAGAGGAAAATGCAGAGCAGGTAAGGTGGTTGTCAGGATATGAAGATCTGGATTCTCTGTCTAACCTTATGGAAGAGTCTGTTCAGAATCCCAAGCTAAAACCCCGATATTCTCCCCCTCCTCCTTCTCTTTTACAACCCTTTTTCCTGGCTTCCTTTTTATACTCCAGGCATCCAGCACCAGTACCCTGCTTTCTGATGGTCAATGTTACTGGCCTAATCTCTTCTTTTTCTGAAAGTTCTCATATTCCAAAACTACTGGACACACTGAAACCATGACTGGAAAGAACATAGAAGCTAACTGACTCAACACATGTATGTCCAAGGTGATGACATGAGGAATCTGAGAGAGATTAAGGGATACCTGAAAATCACAGATCTATTTAGTGGTAGAGCTGGAACTAGAAAACTGACTTCTACAGCAAGAAGGTTGTGTTAAGTTAGCTTCCTCCAAAAAATCGATTCTGAACAAAAGATTTAGGAGCAATGAATTTATTTAGGAGTTGATTTCATGAGGCATTGTAAGAGTAAGAGAATGTGCAGAAAGTTACCCTCTGAACCTCTGAAGCTCGGTTTTGCTGGGCAATCTTATGAACTGTGGGGTATACATCTTGGAATTGAGACAAAGATTCTATGAGATGTATCTGTCAACTTCTATTCTTCAATGGTTAAAGATTGCTCTAGAGGCATTAACTCCTGTTCCTATCTACCTTCAAACTTGCTGAAATGCTCCTACGTCAGAAGCCACTGGTGTATACAGAAAGGGCCTACAAGCAACTTCCAGTGTGGACCAAGGGGAAGAGTGTAAGCACACTGTCAACTAGAGGAGATATTATTCATGTAGGCAAATGGATACAATTAGAAAACTAGCACCAGATATAACTTATTCATCAGATGTATGTGAAAAGTTAACCTTTTATAGTCACAATTTTCCTGTGATAATGATAATACAGTTAATATCTTTTTCCTGATGCTGTAGTAGATAGAGATTACCATAGCTACAGCTATCCCTAAATGCTTGATCTTTAAGTGCTGTGGGCAATGGACTGTTTGGGGGTAATAGCAAGGGATGCCTCACTTGCCACTGAAACCTAAAGGTCAATAAATAAGAAAAAGAAAAAAAAAACCCTCTAGAACTTAGAAAGAAAGATATGTTTTATCTGTCTAGAGGAACTATGAAATATCTGACACAATGTTCTAAAAAGAGAGAATGACGTTGGACAAAAAGCAGATTTAGGTGGTCTGAGATAAGAGAGCAAATATTCCCATTCAGCCATAAATCTAAGAACTACAGATATTGATTAAAGGTGCTGGATGAAATAAAGAAAACCCAGAAAAATGTGAATTTCACATAAATAGTGAATAATCTGAGACATACTCATATTAAGAAAATTATGTGTTATTTATCTGAAATCCAAATGTATTTAGCCCTCTTGTAATTTTTATTTGCTAAATGGGGAAGCTCTAATCCTGGGCCAGTCATAAAGGTGGTTTTCCCCCTTTCTCTGTGTGTGTGTCTTTATGGACTGAGGAAGGCTCTCTTCCAATGGTAAAACTCAGAGCTTATTTTAATAATTTACAGTGATTATTAGAGTAAAGTACCCTGATGATTTTGGATCAGAAACATTCTTGTAAAATCCAATCACAGAAACAAAAACAAAAAATTTTCTTTCTCGCAACCAGGGAGCATAACTGTAAATGTACAAATAAACTGAAAATCGATAAGACAGAAATACTAAAATTGAAAGAGATTGTATTTTACAGTAATATTACATATTCTCATTTTCATCAAGCTTGCCCTGCTCTAAGTTATGAATTGAGGTTAAAATATGTAAAAAAAAAAAATCTTAGTATTTAAATTTGCATTGTGGGTAATCCCTACAGAGGGCCTTTTCCAGGAAAGTAAAATTTTAATAAATCACACACCATACACTGTTCTCTTCCAGGAATATGTTTGATTTTGTTTAAATATGAAAATCCTAGTTATACTTTATTTGAAAAAAAATAGTCTTAGACTGGTTTGGGTGGTTGTAACAAAAATACTTGCAACTACGTAATTTATAAAGAACAGAAATTTATTGTTCATAGTTCTAGAAGCTAAGAAATCCGAGATGGAACTGCCAGCTTCTACTGAGGGTCTCCTTGCAGAGTTCTCACCTGGGAGAATTTGGAAGGGCAAGAGACGGCCAAAGGCTGCCTGCTAATTTGAAACCTCCTTTCTTATCAACCATGACATCTATGTATTACATATACACACAGAGTTTGTTTCTAGTTGAAATCGTATAACATATAATAACTAACCTTATGTTGTTGTACTTGGCGTTTGAGGTCTTCAAGATCAGGTCCAAGAGGTTCTTCCTCCATTTTCCATGTTCTCTCTTCTGTTTTTGTTAGCCAGTCATTTAATTCTTTTAGTTTCTGATTCTGGAGATCCATTAAAACTTTATGTAAACTGGAAAGTTGAAAGAACTCCATTATTATCTCTATCATTATCTCGATTAAAGCAACTTATTATTACCAGAAACACAACTAGGTAAAACAGTAGAATTTATAATTTAAATCATACTCACATTTTTGGCATCCATTAGACATTAAGAAACATGTAAGTAAAGCCCACTATCAATCACCCCTGAAGCTCTTCTTTCTCAGATTTACAACAGTTAACATCCTGATCTCTAGAAAGTTTCACATAGCCATCTAAATGTGAACGTGCTAACTACAGTGCAAGTCATTCCTTATAATTGAGTTAGTAGTAGATGTTGGCAATTTTTTTATATTCCCATTATTTTTAATACATGTGGCGGTTAAAGATGGCCACAAATCACTTGCTACTTTTCTTATCAAAGAGATCAGGTCTATTTCCCATCAACATGATTATGGTATGGCCTTGTGACTTGATTTGGACAATAGGGTGTGGCATAATTGACACTGCACCAATTCCACTGTAGGCTGTTAAAAACCCATGGTAGCACATGAATTCTCTCTTGGAGCTCAGATTCCATACTATAATGGAGGCCAGGGATTAAAGCCCATGTGAGACTGACCCTGAGGGATGAAATGCTATGTCAGAGGTGAGCTTCCAGCTCAGTGAAGGCCAAAGAATAACCTTAGATCAGTGATTTTCAACTGGTGTGCCATAAGAGGGTCAGGTATGCTGTGAAAAATTTTAGAGATCATTAAATTACTTTTGAAAGTAGTTCAAAACATAGTACGTATATTCTTTTTACTCTTTTTTTTTTTTTTGATCAACACAATTTAAGTGTGCTACAGAAGTTTTTACCATAGGTTCAAGTGTGCCATGAGGTATAAAAGGTTGGAAAACATCGTCCTTAGCTAAATCTCTGGGAGTAGAAGAAAAACCTAGCTGAGCTTTGCTTGTATTCTTGTTCTACAGAATCACAGTGATGTTGTGAATTTTTGTCTTAAGCCACTAAATCCGAAATCATTTGATATGCACAAATAGATAAGTGAAAGGGTATATCTTTGAAAGATACAAAATAGTGGGCTGGGTAATAGATTTAAAGTCCAAAGGCCTAGGTTCATAGCCCAGCTATAAGCCTTAAAACCAAGCTCTCAAACCTTCATTAAATCACCAGTATCAGGGACACAGAATAACACCTTGCTTATTAAACATGCCATTTTGCATTGAAGAAAAAAACACAAGTTGAGGCTCATCCATTAGTCTATCCAAATATAAGATGCAAATGGTGTTAATACCAATTTTAAGGTAATCTTTTCCCCTCATAATTAGCCTAGTGGTATGGGCTTTTGAGAGAAAGATCACAGATAGAGTTGGCCATTTTAAACACATTGTATCAAGGTTGTAGGTATGCTCAATGTGACTTATCAGTGTTGATGATAACATTCATCATCTGGCTAAAGTAATGGGGGTCTGGTATCTTTTTTTGTAAAGTTACTCTTCCTTCCCTTTTCTACATTTTCGTTGTTTTTATAAGAACATCACTATATACAGACAACACTTAAGGAGTAGGGAATGATATTTGCTATTCCCTCTCCTTAAGGACAAAATAGCTACCTAGGTTATTTGGAATTCTTTTGCATGGGATATTTGTCTCTATTCTATGTATTTATTCAATTATCTACTTATATAGTATGAACTCATGTATGGTTATTTTATACTTTGGGCTAAATACAATATTATTTGTTTTGCTTTTCCTTTTTGCTCAAATTGTTTCAGCTTTGGACATTGTGAGCTCATACATGTCCCATCAATGTATTTCTTGAGAGAGGAGGGTTGAGCTTGTCCTTCCTTTCTGGCAGTAGAAAATGCTCCAGGCTCACTGTCTATATTTCCTGTCATAGTTTTATAATCAGTTATTTCTCCATAGTGTCCTGGATTTTATTTTTCCCCCCACTGGGAAATGGTATTAGAAACCAAGATCCTATTGTTAGGGGTTCTCATTGCTTCAGGGGTGATGTTGCACTTTGGACCCCTGGGCTGACAGAAGAAAGAATGTAGTCACCAATAAATACTTGTATATGTAATCATCTGTACCTATAGTATGCTGAGTATGAAGTCATAGTGATGTCTCCACCTAAGTCATTACCATGTAGTTTATCTTTTTTCTCTTCTTATCTTTAAAGTAGCAGTTCCCAGTAAGAAATTTGACATAAAGTGGAAATTTTTTTCTCTTAATTGAATAAATCATAACTGCATTTTTTCTCTTAATTTTTTTCTCTTACTTTTATTAAATCATAAATGCATTTATGGAGTACAATGTGCTGATTTTATATACAATTTGGAATGCTTACATCAAACTGGTTAACATAGACTTCACTTAATTATTGGGTTGAGACATTTGTACTCTACTCTTAATAGATTTGGCATGTACTCTTGCAATATGCACTAAAGGTGAGGTCCCACTGATTGCCCTCCCTTGACCTGGTCTCCCCCCCATATCCTCCTCTTCCCTCCTTCATTCTGGGCTATAGTTGTGTTATATCTTTCCTATGAAAATGTGGGTGATTATATAGTGGTTTCATAATAGTACTGAGTACACTGAATACCTTTTCTTCCATTCTTGAGAAGAATGCGTTCTAGTTCCACCCATGTAAACATAAAAGAGGCAAAGTCTCCATCTTTTTTAAAGACTGCATAATAAGGTTTCTTTAAACTAGAAATTAAGATGCTTCTGCTCAAGTATTAGTTGAGATCCTGGCTCGGCGCCTGTGGCTCAATCGGCTAAGGCGCCAGCCACGTACACCCAAGGTGGTGGGTTCGAATCCCCAGCCCGGGCCCGCCAAACAACAATGATGGCTGCAACCAAAAAATGGCTGGGCGTTGTGGGGGGTGCCTG